>ML781911.1:1162024-1200783 GCA_009831015.1 Picea engelmannii | reverse complement strand
ATTTTTTCATTGTGTATTTTTTCAATACCAAAATCATATTTGTATTAGTATCCATACTCAAATCTTGCTACCATGCCTACATTCTCACCGTGGTTGCCTACAAATCACACCCCATGCAAAGGGTGCATGATAAAAGCTCATTGGTTCACCTCTTTGTGCCACAAAGAAAAGACAGAACCTACCTATATGTGTATCATATGTTATCATAAATAAATAAATATTGAAGTGCATAAAATGAAAAACCAAGAAACAGAGCTAAAGGGTTTTGGGGAATAAAAAATGTGAACCCATAGCCCCTCTAAAAGTATAATATGCACATAAACTGATTTGTAGTGTACTCCTGTAGTGTTAAGGCCAAGATAGAAACAAGAATGAGAATGGAAATGGGAATAGAACAATAAACAGGTTTCACATTCAAGTTACATAGTATGTATCATTTAAAGTTGTAAACCAAAACATCAATAAACAATGAACTCTAATATGAACAATTTACCTGTGCATAATCAGGATGGTTTGCAGTCATGGCAGCAGCAGTTTCAGCAGCCAACTCATCCAGCTGACTGGTGGTGACACCCTTGTAAACACCAACACAAACCTTTTGTGCAACCAACACAGGATCACAATGCTCCGTATTAAGCCCATAGCTCAGCTTCTTCAACCGTGCAGTGATCTTGTCAAAGTGCACAGCCTCCTGTCTGCCATCTCTCTTGATCACATACATTTTTGCTCACTCTGAAACAGAAAATTCACAAACACTCAATATAAACCCTCCACCTGCACCAAACGAGCTGAATACACCTGAAACTACATACCATAAATAAGTTCTTTTCAATAAGCACTAAATGTGCATTTTGGCATTTTGTACAAACGAAAAAACAAGCCATCTAAGCAGCCACCCCAAGCAAAATCAAGATCAAACAGGTTTAGTACCAAAATTGCTCATCAACAAATCACGACTCACAACCACTTGTGACACACAATAACAGTCTAAACATTTTCATGCCAATCCATATAACGTAAAACAAGGTCTGGGCCAGCTGGCTCGCATCGTAAAAACACACTAGTCCGAGCTCATCACTCAGACAGTAGTCGATATGAGTCCAGTTCTGGGCTGGGGATCATCATGATATTGTGGAGTCAACACGAACCTTCAGCAACAGTTCAGGTTCGGGAATTATTGGCTCCTGGCCACCAGTTCCAGGTTCAGGCTCCAGAAGCTTCTCCACGTCTGAAATGGCGAGAGCAAACGTGGGGACCTATCGTTCTGCTAAGCACGAGGAAATAAGTTCTCTTCTAAATCAGGGAAAAAGGGCAGTAAACATCATCAGAGCCATAACGCGAGCAGGTAAACCCTGAAGAGTAACAGCAACTGAAACCCTAAGCCCAAATGGCCCTCTTGTCCAAAATACTCACATATAGCCTTAAACTCCAAATGGGAATTTATAGAATCACGCACCGTGTAGTGAAAACAAAAGCATTGATAAAAAAAACTAAAGAAAATTAAATGAAAATCTCGCTAGCCAAACTGGTGGAAAAAACCAAGCATGCTATCCGGAACTATAAGCATACGAATAAAAGAATATATACAATGACTCTACAAATAGATTGCCTGCTACAGAATGCAAAGAAACAATAAATAAACAAGAACGGGTAGAGATCCAAAGGATGTATTCTGTACTGATTTCTCGCTCCAGACTTTTATCAAACACTTCGCATACAAACCAAAGCTTCCGGAAAAATTTGAAAGAAATACTTACAGGGTGGACTGGCAGGAGCAGAAAGCTGGAGAGAAAAAGCGTTCCTCGAGCTCTTTGGCTGTGCTAATTGTGCCGTTGAGCTCTTGTTAGAAATGAGAGGAGTGGAGCCTTCTATTTCATCTATTGCTCGGATTTGTCTTCTTGTGCTTGGTTTCTCCTTGAAATATTTCCCTCCAATTCAAAACCTCAAACACCGAAAAGGATTCAACTCGTTCCCGCCAAGGAGTGAATTTTTGGTTCGTTGTTGGGGATAATGGTTAAAGACATCACTTGAGTTGTGGTTGTCATTCGTGTAGACATAGAGATATGTTAACTCGGGGTTTGATATGAATCAAATCTTTAGTTGTGTTAATTTTTTTTTACCGTGCTAAATTTGTGGAAAGGTTTGTATTTAAAAAATTTATCTATTTTTTTTCTTTCATTTCTTTCAAATAAGTGGGGGAGACGATGTCCATGGGAATGCTTTAATACTTATTAAATAATAATAATAAACATTTAACATTTGTTTAGACATTTTATAAAATTTTATGAGTAAATTGAAGTTGAAGTGAATTTTTTTTAGATAAATTTTGTATTTAATAATAATGGTGAACCACAATTTTTTATACTAATTATATTAACACGTCTTTTTTATGGTGCTTTGGAATAGTTTTTATGACTAAAAAATATTCTTCATTTTTTAGTGGTTATGTATGTATATACATACCATTAGTTGCAAAGATAAGGAATTACATAGTCTAGCGCAAGATCTAAACGATCACTAACCTAGAAATTTTTTGCCACCCCTAATTGACGTAGTTATCATCCGTCAAGAATAAATGTAGTTCACCATATAGCGGCAACTACACAAATTTAGCTTGGCTTTGTATATTGTATGCATTAACCCCTCCCCACTTTGTGGACACCACCACTATAACACTAGCACACCACATGGAATATATTCATACAAGTTTGTCGGCTTTATTCTATCACCACGTGGTTGTTGTACACATGTTGATGCCAGGGTCCTAATGTTATTACTTAAATCTCTTACACCTCCGATGTATTATAACATTTATCATCATCCTATAACTATTGCAAGTAGAGTTGATTAGGGATATTGATGTGTCTCAAATGCTAAAATGCTTGAGTAAGCTTTCAAATCAAGTAGGGAACTCAAGCACGTGAAGGGCATACAAGTGTTTGCATTGAACAAGGCATAGTAGAGTAAGTATTAAAGTGGAACGAAATTCCAACATAAGGATATGCCATTGTAGTTGTTATCACATAAGGTTGTCAAGGGTCATAGGTGTGTGTCGATATACTCGAATCTGTAGTCTTTCCATGTCTCTATCCTTTTCGAAGACCAAATCTTAAGTTTTTCCCCCCTTCGTCTTGTAAATCGTTCTCTATTTGCCCTTGTTCGTTTGTGCGCCCTGGTTTTCCTTAAATATCTTACCTGAGTGAAATCTTGGCCCCAAGCTCCTCTGTTTTTCTCCAAGGATGAACACTCGTCTCCTTTTTCAGTCACTGGTATCCCTGTTTTCCGAGCCCACATCCAGTTGCCCAAATCCTTATTCACGTAGGCCACAGCCTTGGACACAGAGTACGACATTCAAAGCAGCCCACTTCGAACTTAAAAGCAGCTGGCAATTTTAATCCTTCAATGGCGGAAATTCCGGGAACAGTCAAGATCAACGGCCCTCGGGTATTCAGAGTTTCAAAATTGCACAAAGTATAGCGTCATGCAAAGAGTCAAAGCCCGAAGCGAAGAAGAGTCGTTGATCTAAAAAGGGACACATGGTGTCCCATCCAAGCGTTCAGGGAAATAAGCTTCTAGAGTTTTGAAGTGGGAAGTGTGTAAAACTTCTGAAGGGCCCAAGCCCGAAGTCCCGAAGTGAATCCGGACCATCTGTCAGCAGGGACACGCGACAGCCAATCTCTCACTTCGGGAGTTTTCCTCCGAGAAACTCTTCATGTTTCACATCCAAAAGTGTCCAAGCTCCCAAAGGCCCGAAGTGAATTTGAGTTGTTGATCAGCAAGGACCACATGTCAACAAATCCATAGCTCTGGGTAAAAACACAAAAGGTAAGCGAGATTTGAGTTTTGATTTTCCCGAAGCCCGGAGACCCGAAGGGATCTCAGTCGTCGATCTCTGGAGGCCACACGTCGTCAGATCCTTAACTCTGGATGTTTTGCTTCAAGGGAAAAATAAGTTGAGTTTTCATTTTCCCGGAGCCTGAAGACCCGAAGGAGATCTCAGTCGTTCGTTTGTGATAGCCACGCGTCATCTGATCCAGCGCCGCCATGGATTTACTTGAAAGAAGATCCAAGGGACATATGGCATAAATCCGTGAACTCTGGATAAAGGTCCGAAGTAATTCTCGGTCGTTTGATTGAAGCGGACATGCATCAACAAATCGACAGCTCCGGGTAAAGCACAAAAGGTAAGCGAGATTTGAGTTTTGATTTTCCCGGAGCCCGGAGACCCGAAGGGATCTGAGTCGTTGATCTATGGAAGCCACTCGTCGTCGGATCCTTAGCTCCGGAGGATTTGCTTGAAGAAAAATGAAGTTTGAAAATTGAAAGCCCCGAAGCCCAAATCACAAAGTAAATCAAGACCGTTGATTTGAAAAGGAGTTGATCTGAGCCGTCAGTTTGTAAGCGACAACGCTGAGCCTTTGATCAAAGGGCCTCATCCCAGATCACCAGATTAGCAGCCATGCTCCATTGCGGGGTCTGAAGATGCTCGGGCAATAATTTTCTTGAGTGGTCCCACAATTGAAACCATGGTAAGTCAAAAGTGATACGTGGCGAAAGGTGATGGATTGCGGGCCCAAAAGCGGTCTGAATCCAAACAGCTTTTGACATCCCCGCAATCTCGTGTTTATATGGCACCCTATCCAAGAGTAGCACGTGGTCGCCCCCTAAGCATTAGATCTCGTTCAATCTCCGAGGAAAAAACATTTGATGGAAGGTAGGTTTGGTGGTTGAAGCCTCGGCTCACCCCATAAATGAAAGGCATGGAAGGCCCGATCGTGGGGACTGAACCGTCAACCCGCGGTACCCCTGTGGACAGATTTTCCTGCAAAACCCATGTCGATCTGAGCTCGCGTCTGACAGAGGGGTGCACGTTCAGTTTGACAGAAGAACTCGTTGACGCAAAGCTTTGATTGTTGTGACCAGGTCATACTCTTGGTAGTGGCGTATTGTTCTGTGTATAAATAGATAGTTTTAATATTTTGTTAAGGTCGCCAACTGGTTGAGCAGAGCTCCCTATTTTGTAATGTTTTGATGCCAGAACTGTTCTCTGGTTATGTATCAAATTTGAGACTTTCATGTTAATAGAAGTCGGCTTCTTTTCATCTCTCTGTAAAAATTGTGCTAAAACACTCGGGCATGGAGGATCTAGACAAGGGTTGTTATGTTGTTGTAATGTAGATTTGATTACAGTGTTATCGTGACCAGTTTTAGTCAGCTCCCTTATTATATTTCCCCCTCTTATACATAATGGCTCGGGCATGGAGGATCCAGTCGAGTTGTTGTAGCTGCATAGTGATGTAGGTTTGATGATTGTGTTGTTGTGACTGTGTTGTTTGGACATATTTCAGTGTTTGAAGCTTGAGCTCAAGAGTGATCTTGAGTCTGAGTTTTTTCTTCTCCAAGCTGCTTGAAAGCCTGATGCTCATAGCATTTTTGTTCATCTTTCTCACTAAGTCTTCCCTCTGCTCACACTTAAACTCAATTCACTGACTGAAGTTAATGTGGCCCTCACTTCCCTGTGCATTTCTTGTCCAATTCTGTGTTGAACATCATTCATATATTGAGTTTTGTCCATTGACCTCCACTCATATAAAACCAACATCCACCAAAAACTCTGATGGGTACTGGGCTTATCCTCCCGCAATATGAGGGTGACTCCCAGTGCTAACATTCTTGGTGTTGTTGCCGGGGAACGAATTGAAGACTTTTCCTTGGTATAGAACGACAAAGAGATTTTGATTCTGAAGATGCATCAAATATCAATACCATTGAAGATTGCAACTTGCACCTAGTGACTCCACTGTTTCAGTTGTGGCTCCTAAAAGCAGACACACGAGGTCTACTCCGCAGCTGCCTCTAGCTACACCTGAAGTTGACCCAAAGAAGATTATCAAGAAAGGAAAGCTTTCTCGAGAAGACTTCTAGTCGTTGTCCCGGATTGAAAATCTCCCTAGGAGAACGATAATGACCAGACACTTTCAGACTGCATATCATTCACCTGACGACTCCATGTTTAAAGAATTTAGTGGCGACTCCATAGTTTTAAGAAGTCATATTTTCAGATGGAAGCCATTTTGGCTCACAGGTTTGCTCCTTTTAATTTCTCTGTTGTTCCTGGTTTTCCAAATGTTGTTCCTACTATCGATGAGTGGGGTGATTTTTTACCCATATTTAGAGAACATAAAGATGACAACCCTGCTGAGCATCTCTGTGAGTTTCATGAACTCATGCATCAGTGGAAGATACATCATGAGGATGTATTATTGAAGATGTTCATGTTCTCATTAGTGGGAGATGCTCGTGAGTGGTATCACTCCTTTCCCCCTGCTAGCATCTCCTCCCTGGAACAGTTTCATGAAGCTTTCAATGCTCACTGTCAAAGGTATTATTCCTCTGAGTTAATCTTTGATAGTTGTTGTGAGGAGTATAGAGATGGCGTTCGGGACATAGTTCGTTCTTGCGAAAGTTGTGAGGATGAGGGACATCCCTCAGAGGAGTTGATGGAGCTGATACGATCACTTTCTGCGAGAATAGAGGAATTGAAGGCAGATTTTGCTCACCGCTCTTACAAAGAAAATGCAGAGGATATTCTGGTCCTAGAAATAGATGCGCTTGGAAACCCTGCTTATGATGAAGAAGTGATGTCAGATACTGACCAAGAACAAACAACTTTTGATGGATATCCCAACGAAGACGACAAAGAGCAGAGATTCTCCATGGTTCATGTTTATGGTGATTGTGAATATGATCCTGGGGAGAGCCATGAAGGAGAAAAAGGGGAGCCACATCTCTCGGCTATCTTAGCTCCGAGTTTTGCCCCTTTCAATTTCTCAGCCATAGCGGGTTGTCCACATCCAGTGCCGGATAGAGATGAATGGGATGAATGTCTTCCGAGATTCAGAGGAAGCAAGCATGACGATCTCGGTAAGCACTTATTAAAATTTCATGTATGTATGCTCGAGCACGGCTTCTTTCAGGAGGATGCCTGAATCAAGATGTTCGGATTTTCTTTAGAGGAAGATGCTCTTGACCGGTGTCTATCTCTCCCTGCTGCTAGTATCCAGTCTTTGAAGGATTTTCACGATTCTTTTAATTCGTATTACAAGAAGATTTACCCGGCTCATCTTATTTTTAATGACTGTTGCAAAAAGTTGGCACTCCACATTCTACAAATGATAGAGTGTTCCTCGTGTGATGAGTCTAGTAAAGATCTGATTGAGAGAGAAAGTGAGGATAAAAGTGAGTATCTTGCAAATACGGATGAAAAGTTTTCTCTTTTTATTTCCCAAGAAAAAGTCCTTCCAGATATGATTGATGATAGCATTGATGATGGCATAGCTATGGATGCATTATTTTCTGCCCCTAGTACGCTTGTTGTCTCAGTTTTAAAAGAAGAAATGGTTGAAGAAAATAATCAAGAGATTTTTTTTTTCTTTGCAAGATAAAAGAGTTATGTGCTCACATACCCCTGAAGACTATTCATAAGCAGAAAGCATAGGTTGCCAATCTTCTTATGAAATCGAAAGCTCCTACCAAGAGCAGCATGATAGAGAGAAAGAGCCATCCATGGATGTACATGAAGAGACTTCTTGCTCTCAACTAGCAGATGTTGTTAGAGCAGACAAAGGAAAAATGGAGGAACTAGAGGTGCAATTCATCTCCTGTTTTAAACTTGTAAATGAGAAAATATCACCTCAGATCAGCCGACCCACATCAATCCTCTACCCACCTGTACACTCTGAGAACATCGAACAATGGGTGAGCAACAATGAAGTGCAGGAGGTAATTTCTTACCAATCGAGCTTTCCTGATTATAAATTTTGTGACCCTGTGGGGTTGTATATGGAGCTGTGTTTTCCAAAAGCATTGGAGCCTGCAAAATTATTCATATTATCGTCATTTGGAGGTATTGTCAGTTTTCCCATACATGTTTTGTTTGTGCTATCATACTTACCTTACCTTTTATGGATTATTTGCAGAAAAGAGAAGAATTTTATTACCGAGCAGTCTGGGTGCCTATGGTGGAAGTTTGCTTTCACCTAGCACTTTGTAAAAATCAGTTAGTCCAGGAGTGTACATAAATAAGTTCTTTCTGGATCCCATGTGTTTATTTTCATTTTTTAGTAGAGTAGTGTACATATTTCCTTGTTTTCTTCAGCAAAGCTTTGAGCTAGACTCCATAGCCCAACAACTAAGGCACTGAAATTGCGCGTTCTTGGCAGCTCGCAGGGAGCATGCCATCCTCTGTGGAGCCAAATGTTATCACATAATGTTGTCAAGGGTCGTAGGTGTGTGTCAATATACCTGAATCTGTAGTCTTGCCTTGTCTCTATCCTTTTCGAAGACCAAATCTTAAGTTTCCCCCCCCCTTCGGCTTGTAAATCGTTCTCTGTTTGCCCTTGTTCGTTTGTGCGCCCCGATTTTCCTTAAATATCTTACCCAAGTGAAATCTTGGCCCCAAGCCCCTCTGTTTTTCTCCAAGGATGAACACTCGTCTCCTTTTTCAGTCACTGGTCTCCCTGTTTTCCCAGCCCACAACCAGTTGCCCAAATCCTTGTTCACGCAGGCCGTAGCCATGGACATAGAGGGCGACATTCAAAGCAGCCCACTTGGGACTTAAAAGCAGCTGGCAGTTTTAATCCTTCAGCAGCAGATATTCTAGGAACAGTCCAGATCAGTGGCCCTCGGGTATTCAGAGTTTCAAGATTGCACGAAGTATAGCGCCATGCAAAGAGCCGAAGCCCGAAGCAAAGAAGAGTCGTTGATCTTAAAAAGGACACGTGGCATTCGATCCAACCGTTCAGGGAAATAAGATTCTGGAGTTTTGAAGTGGGAAGTGTGTAAAACTTCCGAAGGGCCGAAGCCCGAAGTCCCGAAGTGAATATAGACCATCCATCAACAGGGACACGCGGTAGCCAATCTCTCACTTCGAGAGTTTTCCTCCGAGAAACTCTTCATATTTCACGTTCAAAAGTGTTGAAGCTCCCGAAGGCCCAAAGTGAATCTGAGTCATTGATCAGCAAGGGCCATGTGTCGACAGATCCATAGCTTAGGGTAAAAGCATAGAAGGTGAGGGAGATTTGAGTTTTGATTTTCCTGGAGCCCGGAGACCCGAAGGGATCTCAGTCGTCGATCTCTGGAGGCCACATGTCGTCATATCCTTCACTTCGGATGTTTTGCTTCAAGGGAAAAATAAGTTGAGTTTTCATTTTACCGGAGCCTGAAGACCCGAAGGAGATCTCAGTTGTCCGTATGTGATAACCACGCGTCATTTGATCCAGCGCCATGGAGGATTTACTTGAAAGAAGATCCAAGGGACATATGGCATAAATCTGTGAACTCCGGATAAAGGTCTGAAGTAATTCTCGACTGTTTGATTGAAGTGGACGCGCATCAATAGATCGACAACTCCGGGTAAAGCACATAAGGTAAGAAAGATTTGAGTTTTGATTTTCCCGGAGCTCGGAGACCCGAATGGATCTAAGCTGTTGATCTATGGAAGCCACACATCGTCGGATTTGCTTGAAGAAAAATGAAGTTTGAAAATTGAAAGCCCCGAAGCAAATCAGGACCGTTGGTTTGAAAAGGAGTTGATCTGACCCGTCAGTTTGGAAGCGACAGAGCTGAGCCGTTGATCAAAGGGCCTCATCTCAGATCGCTAGATCAACGACCATGCTCCATTGCGGGGTCTGAAGATGCTTGGGCGATAATTTTCTTGAGTGGTCCCACAATTGAAACCATGGTAAGTCAAAAGTGATACGTGGCGAAAGGTGATGGATTGCGGGCCCAAAAGCGGTGTGAATCCAAACCGCTTTTGACATCCCCGCAATCTCGTGTTTATATGGCACCCTATCCGAGAGCAGCACGTGGTCGCCCCCTGAGCATTAAATCTCGTTCAATCTCCGAGGAAAAAGCAGTCAATGGAAGGTAGGTTTGGTGGTTGAAGCCTCGGCTCACCCCATAAATGGAAGACCCGACCGTGGGGACTGAACCGTCAGCCCGCGGTACCCCCGTGGACAGATTTTCCTGCAAAACCCATGCCGATCTGAGCTCACGTCTGACAGAGGGGTGCATGTTTAGTTTGACAGAAGAACTCGCCGACGCAAAGCTTTGATTGTTGTGACCAGGTCATACTCTTGGTAGTGGCGTATTTTTCTGAGTATAAATAGATAGTTTTAATATTTTGTTAAGGTCGTCAACTGGTTGAGCAGAGCTCCCTATTTTGTAATGTTTTGATGCAGAACTGTTCTCTGGTTATGTATCAAATTTGAGACTTTCATGTTAATAGAAGTCAACTTCTTTTCAACTCTCTATAAAAATTGTGCTAAAATACTCAGGCATGGAGGATCTAGTCAAGGGTTGTTATGTTGTTGTAATGTAGGTTTGATAGTGTTATCGTGACCAGTTTTAGTCAGCTCCCTTGTTATCTTTCTCCTTCTTACACTGAATGGCTTGGGCATGGAGGATCTAGTCGAGTTGTTGTAGCTACATAGTGATGTAGGTTTGATCATTGTGTTGTTGTGACTGTGTTGTTTGGACATATTTCAATGTCTGAAGCTTGAGCTCAAGAGTGATCTTGAGTCTGAGTTTTTTCTTCTCCAAGTTGCTTGAAAGCCTGATGCTCATAGCAGTCTTGTTCACCTTTCTCACTAAGTCTTCCCTCTGCTCACACTTAAAATCAATTCACTGACTGAAGTTAATGTGGCCCTGACTTCCCTGTGCATTTCATGTCCAGTTTTGTGTTAAACATCATTCATATATTGAGTTTTGTCCATTGACCTCCACTCATATAAAACCAACATCCACCAAAAACTCTGATGGGTACTGGGCTTATCCTCCCGCAATCTGAGGGTGACTCTCAGTGCTAACAGTAGTCATAACAAGTGATACATCACATAGATAATAGTCATGAATCAAAGAGCATTCAAAATGCATGTTATTGGTGCTTCTACATGATTTGTCGTTGTTTTTACTTTCATTTAACTTATTATGGTTTTTATGAAGGTGTTTAGTACCAAACCCCTTCATTGTCAACAAAGTCTAAGTTTGAGGGTTAAGTGGGGGTGGTTGTAACATCCCCACTATAATCCCCGGTTTAATTAATGCATAATGTAGATATAGATGTGGCTATGGCCAAGCAATGCAAATGTGAAATGTATTTTCCTTAATTGTAAATAAATATAATGTAATACCAATTGTTGGGATATGGACAGAGATGGGGGCTCATTAATCCACAAGAGAGGGGGAATGCCTAGAGAGAGCCCAAGAGGCGTCCAAAAGGAAATAATTAATGGGTATTAATTCAAACCCACACTTCTTAATTGTATTATCATCTGGGGAAAACTTCTATTTTTTGGTTGAGTGTATGAGATCCCAATCATTGAATACCTGTCATAGGGAAGGTGTGAGAGTCACATCCCATAATTATTGGAGAGCATGGGGCTGAGGTACAATCAACATTGGGCAGAGTGACCAGTCAATTGTCTTTGGGAAAGAGAGGAAGTTTGTATGGGTGGTAACATGCAGTTTTTTCAAATTCATCTTTTACAGGAACAACAAGTAGAGAAGAGGGGAGAAGAGTTTGGGAGCTGGAACAACAAGGCTGGGTGAATTATGGAGCATGTTGCAGCAATTTTGGAGCAGGAAATTAAAGAGCTAGGTTTCCAGGCTTGAAGAGTGAACTCAACGAGTGTTTGTTGTTGTTTGTTGGTAGTTTTTCTTAGCAATGAGTTCCCTTGAGTTCCCAACTGAGAGATTCCTCGCTACTTGTGCTAGAGAGACCCTGATAAACGAATGGGATGCTCGATGGACTGAGAGCAGTAAAGGGGTACATCCCTTGGGTTGGGCAAGTCAAGAGAAAAAGAGCTGGAGGAATTTCAGGATAGTTGTAGGATAAACCAGTGGGTTGTTTCATATTGAGATGTGAGGGGACTATGAGAGGCATCCTTCTTTTTTGGATTCCTTCCCAAGCCGTTGGTTGCACAAACGTTTTATAAGAGATAAGTGTTTATCTAATTATTGAATTATTCCATGAATTTTATTGTTGTGCTTAACTATGTATATGTGAATGGTTAATTGTTGTTGTGAATGAGTTATTAGCTACATTCATGGTCATTTAGAGTGTTGTAGATGCATTTAATTATGGGTATCAAAAATTAGTTGAATATGTGTTTAAATTGTAGCTGGTAAGCTACAAGAATGTAATTAGTAGAAGTAAATTTTGTTTTTATGTGTGTTTCTACATAGTAATGTTCTCTAGTTAAGTTAGGGTACGTTACATAATGGCATCAGAACTCAAGATTCTACACTTAGCTTGTTTGGGTCAGGAGCCAACACGAATTGAGCAAATTTGTGGTTGCATATTTCGTCTTGTGGAGGATTTGGGGGAAAATGGTGAACCTAAGTGAGACCTCCAAGTTACGAGCAGATTTTCGAGCTTCAGTGCTTCAAAGTAGGTAAAGAAGAAAATTTATGGCATCGAGTTGCAAGTTGTAGAGTCGAATTTGGCCTTGGAAGTCGAATTCTTGCGTGTTTCAGGATGACTATGAAGTTTTGTGGATGGACGACCCAGATTAATTCGACTTGGAGAATCGTCGATTGAGATTTAATCACAAAAGATTGGAGCAAGGCATTCCTGAAAGGGCTTCAGGAAGAGGGTTTCAGAAGTACTTCAGAGTCAGGCATAAGGTTGAGTTCGAAGAGAGGAGTCCGATGACGCGAACCGAAATAACATAAGTCGTCAGATCGATCATATATTTTCCCTGTCGTTAGATTTGCGGGAGGTGTTTCGGGAGAGCTCGCTTAGAAGGTTGGGCATGTTTTGGCATCCAACAAAGTCATTATGACTGAGGTAACTAGTGCGTAGTTTCGGGAGCCTGGTATGATCATGGTCGTTGAGAGGCACAATTGTTGATTGTCCGATCTATCAAACGAACATATTTCCTTGGAAGGGTTGAGGGTGAAGGAGAATGCCACATACATTGCCACGTCAGCGTGCCATATCAAAGGACATGTCAGCAAGGGTAGGTGAATTGGTGGTGCCATGTAGCACTCAGATGCAAGTCTTCGGAAGGAGGTTGTCGGAGGGTTCATTCAGGAAGGTTTCCGATGGGAAGATCTGACAGAGAGAGCCTGATAGTCTATCGGAGTTTAGAAAGGCTGTGAAACATGGCAAGTTGTGTTTCTAATGGAGGGTTTATAGCAAGAGTTCGACATTGTTTTGGACTACGAATTTCGGGAAATTCGCATACCAACAATTGAAGATTTATGATGGGAAGGTTCCGAAGAAGAGTTCTGACAAGCCTACGAAGGACTAGCCACAACTTGGCAAGGCCAAGAAGATCAATGATTGGGATTATTCTCGATTTTGAGATCAACGGTTTGGATATAAAGACTGATACAACAATAATTTAGTGAGTTTTTCCACAAAAAATTGCGGGATTCTCTGAGAGCTTCACACAGCTCTGGTTATTGCAATGGATAACGTTGGAATCCATCTCATGTCCAAATAAGTCTACAAGGAGCTTGCAAAGCCTCACTGCTTCGCAGACTGCCACACATAACACTATGTACTTTGCTTTTGCGGTACTCAAAGCTACAGAGCTTTGTTTCCTATTGCACCAGGAAACCATGGCAGATCCCAAAGTAAAAAAACAACCGGATGTGCTCTTATGGTCCACTGCGCTCCCTGTCTAGTCTGCATCGGAATATCCCTGCAATCTCATGTCTGCACCAGAAGCATATCTCAGGCCATAACCAACTATGCCTCGCAGATATCTCAACATGCTTTGTTGCTATTCAGTGTGTATGTCTCGGTCGACTCATAAATTGACTTAGTACATTCACTGCATAGCATATATCAGGTCTGGCGTTAACCAGATACATCAATGATCCAATCAGTTTTCTGTAAAGATGTGGATCAATCTCGCCTGAATTAGAAGAAGCCTCATTCATCTTCTTCAAGTTCATCTGTTAATGTTTATGCCATTATTATAGTTCTTTGCATTTCAATAGATAATAGCAATATAAGAACAAGATCACTGAGAAATACACATTCACAAGAGACACAACATTTATCCTGGGAAACCCTCGAGGGGAAGAAAACCCAGCAAAAACTTCATTGTCATAAATTGCCAATACAATGTTCAAGAGATAACTCAAACCAATACAGATAGTCCTCTCCAAAAGATGTGCCACTCTTCTCCTCTCTCTTTTGTCGGTAACAGATCAGAACTTGTCTCTCAAACTGAGCAAGTGAGTTGTGTTCAAATGAGGCGCTAGTCTCCTTTATTTATACAAGTTCTGGCATGTGTGAAGTGTCTCTTCACTGGCAGGGGCGACTTCTTAATCTGGGTGGGTAAACCCACCTTTAAATTAATTATGGGTCTCAATAATAAATGTTGGGGCCAACTTCTTATTCTGCCCATTATAATTGTCCGATGACCAATCCGCAAAAGGGGATTTGGTCCTAATACAATTACCGACATGATTAATCCACAATGGGGATTAATATTAATAATAAAATAACAATAATAATAAGAATACTCTTCGTAGTTACATTATTTCAACATCATCACCATTGGTGTAGGCATGGATTTGCAGTCCATCATTCTGAATTTCTTCAATATCTCGATTGTATATTTTCCTTGACTCGGGAAAATCTCATCAGTCCTCTGCCATACTTCTAGTCCAAGAAGTAGTGCATTATACCAAGGTCCTTTATCTCAAATTCAGAAGCCAATGTACTCTTGCATTTATCAATAAGGCTTTCTGAATTGGTGAGGAATAAGTCATCACATGTAGGACCAAAATCAGGCACTCGTCACCAACAATGTGATAGGATAGGTTGGAATCAACAAGCCTTAGATCCTCCCTTAGAGTCTCAGATCTGTCAATCATTTGGGCCTCAAAATTGTTATAAGTTTTCTTAATTATACCTCAGAAAATTACCATAGACTTGGCCTATAATTTATCTCAGAATTTAGTCCTAAGATACACTTTAGATCTACACCTCAGATCTGCCCTTAGTCTGGCTTAAATTTTGTCACTTTTCTACCTCATATATCAACCTCTTGTATCAGCCTCAGTTGTTGTTATCGGTGTGCCCACTCTATTGTTCAAGCACATAAATATATGTTGTTACAGGTGTGCCCATATTAACCTCAGACTTAGCCTCTTCGTTGTCTCATAATGTGTCCCTTCACTGCTTTAGAAGGTACCCCTTCGCTGCCTCAAAATATGCCCCTTCACTGCCTCATAAAGTACCCCTTCGCTGCCTCAAAAAGTGCCACAACAGGTCTGTCATTTTTTGTTTTAAGTCTATTGTTTAGGACTCCTTCTAGCCGTGACAACCCTAGAGGAGTCTCCCCATGTTGCGGTCTCCTTTAAGACTTTAAACAGGGGTTGGCCTAGGCTAATATGCCTCCGACCAACCTTTAACCTCACCACATAATTAAAGTAAAGGTCTGGTCCTTCTTTTTACAACATCCGGGGTATGACAACAATAGATGTGTCTTCACTTACTGTGCACATAATCATCTTCAGGTCTACTCTGAAACCATGTTAAGTTTTTAATGGTTAAGCTGATGCATGTATTTTATTTCATTTTAGCATGAACTGAACCATAAACAATGACTGCAACAACACAATACAATAGTTGTAGTAAACCAAGATCATAAGAAGAATAACCATGAACAAGAACACAAGATTTTATATTGGGAAAACCCTTCTCAACCAAGGGAAAAACCCAACAATCCTTTGCTATATTGTCAAGAGAAGATCCACCATCCACCACCAAACCTAGCACACAATAGGGTGCTGCTATGACTGAGAAACCTAGCTCCTAGAGAACTGTGAATTGCAATCCTCATAATTTCAGACCTCAACTTTTGAATTTATGAGATAACAAGTGAGAGTGATCCACAATGGGGATCCACTATTATTTATACAAAACCTATCACATCAAATAATATGTCTATTGGCACAATAGGGTCGACCTATACAACTTAATAATATAATTAATAATTACACAATATTAATTATCTTTCACATGGTGGTGCCGACTTGTACCCTTCACAACATAATTAGGGTTTTACCAAAGTCTCACTCTTTGACAATATAGCAAGGGATCTCACACATCCTCTAGTGCTCAGCCACTAGGGACACGTCCACCTGTGCTCATCCACAGGGACGTCACACTCAACAGATTACTCAATTGAATCCATAGGAGTACCATCTGGAGAACCATCTCATGCCGACTCAACTAAGTCCATAGGAGTACAAGGTAGAAGACCATCTCAAGCCAACTCAACTCAATCCCGAGGAGTACAAGGAAGGAAATCATCTCAAGTCATCTCAACTCAGTCCATAGGAGTAGAAAAGAGATCACATGTCATCACAACTCAATCCAGAGTCTAACGCACACCCATCACATGGGCACACCCAACACGTGGGCACACATCGTCTCAACTCAGTCCAGAGGAGAACGACACACCCATCACATGGGCCCTATTACAGATCGACTCAACCCAGTCCAGAGGAGAACGACCTACAGAATGTCACACGACACTGTAATCATCAACACTCAAAGCCCATCTGCAACAAATAAGAGTCAATCCTGGAAGATAAAGCTCATGGAGCTTGCTTCAGACCATATAGTGCCTTTTTCAAAAGACACACATGGGACTCTCTCCCAAACACCTCGAACCCTTGTGGTTGCTCAATATATACCTCCTCCTCTAAAGACCATTTAGAAATGTTGTATTCACATCCATTTGATGGATCTTCCAACCCATATTTGTTGCAATGGCCATGATACTCCTGATGGAAGTATATCTCACAACTGGTGTGAATGTCTCATCATAGTCAATCCCCTCAACTTGAGAGAATCCTCTCGCCACAAATCGAGCCTTGTGTTTATCAATGCTGCCATCTGCAACATACTTAATCGTGTACAACCACCTGGAAGTCGTCAGTGACTTCCCCTCTGGTCTAGGCACCACCTCCCACACATCATTCTGCATAATGGGATCATACTCCTCATGCAAGGCATCTCTCTAGACATGTTGGTATGCTACCTTCTCAAAAGTAGTGGGCTTGAAATCTGTGATGCTAGTCACCATGGCCAAGTAGGAACCAAACCTCTCTGGTGCTTTGCTCTCTCTCATCAACTTTCGGGACTCACCAACATACTCCTTGGCTTCCTTCAAGGTCTCCTGAAACCATCCCGGTTTCTTCTTCCCTAAAGTAACCTCCTGTGGAGCAGTACCCTCATGCCCCTCAGTCTCATCCATAGATCTCACCATATATGTCTGAGATCCTGAAGCACATGCACATGTGGTCTGTGTACCGGACACCTGTGATCCTGTAGCTATACCAGGTGGACCAGTCACCCATGAACTCGGTGTACTGGACACATGAGGTTGTGTCCTCTATGATGTGTCATCCTACATCTGTGGGACCTCCTCGACTCTCTCTCTCTCAACTCACAAGATCTCTGGAAGGCTCTATCCTCCTCAAATCTAACATCTCTCCTCACAACAACTCTCCTCAGTGCTGGTATGTAGATCTGAAAGGCCTTAGAGACCCTGTTGTATCCAACTAGGATCCCCTTCCCTGTTGTGGGATCCAACTTTGTCCTCTTCTCAAAAGGGACATGAGAGAAAGTTAGACACCCAAATATGCAAAGGTGTCCAACATCTGGACTACTACCAGTGAAGGCCTCTTCAGGAATCTTGCTCCCTAGAGCTTTATGTGGACTCATGTTCTACAGATACACTGCAGTACTGCAAGCCTCAACCCATAAGGAAAATGGTAACCCATGATCATGCAACATAGATCTCGCTACACCAACAATAGCCATGTTCTTCCTCTCAGCAACCCCATTCTGCTAGGGGTTGTAAGGAACAATCAATTGTCTCCTGATACTCTCCTAGGTGCAGAAGTCCCCAAACTCAGTGGAGGTATACTCACCCCCATTGTCTGACCTCAAGACCTTGATCTTTCTCTCTGTCGGGTTCTCCACAAGAGCCATAAACTCTTGGAACCTCTTTAAGACATCACTCTTGGTCTTCAGGAAATAGATCCAGGTCTTCTTGGAGTGGTCATCAATGAATGTCACATAGTACTCACATCCACCTAAGGAAACTAATGACATGGGCCCACATACATCAGAGTGTACCAAATCAAGTATCTCAGTTGATCTATTGTCATTGCTCGGAAATATAGTCTTGGTGTACTTCCCAAGAGCACACCCCTTGCAAACCTCTTGATGCTCAGTGTCAAACTGTGGCTATCCTGTCACAATCTCCCTCAACAACCTCAAAGCTCCATGATGCAAGTGAGCCATCCTCCTATGCCACAACTCACACAATTGATTGCTACTGTTGTTACTAGCCAAAGCATGTAATGGCTAAAAGATAAGTCTGTACAGTTTCCCATCACGAGTCCCAATCACTTTGGCTGATGTGATATTGGACCCCTTTGGGTGAATGAGGACCTGATCATCTCAGAAAGACACCTCAAATCCCCTATCCTGAATGGTGGAAACTGATATTAGGTTCTTTTTCAGCCTAGGGACATACAAGACATCCCTGAACACCATGGGTGGCCTCAACTCCCTCTAAAAGGAAATTGTGCCGCGCCCAACCGCCCTGACTATGGTGTTATTCCCAAGCATTATCTCCAATTTGACCCATGACTTTGTAAGATCAGTAAAGATCTCTCTAACACCAGACATATCACTGGATTCCCCATTGTTTATGTACCATACACTGGATGGTGTCTCAACTGTAGACAGACTGACAATCAAGAAATCTCCCTCTCAAACTGAGAGGCGAACTCATCCTCCTCAGCTGATGTTGTTGTACCACCCTTGCTTGTTCTTCTTCATGTTGGGATGTTGTCCAACATAGTGCCCCATCTTGTTACAAGTAAAGCATTTAACTTTGGTCATATCCCTATGTTGCCCGCCTCCCTTCTGTTGTTGCATCCTTTGGGACCCTTCTTGATCTTCTTCTTGCCCTTTGCAGAAAGAGCAAGATCCTCACCATCATCCCCATCACATTGCTAACTAGTAGAGCCTGAGACATTCCTGAGCTCCTCATGTACAAAGTCATCCCATAGTCTTTCCCAACTAGGAATATGCTCTCTGGCTACAATGCCTCATACAAAGGACTCCCATGCTTTGGAGAAGCCATTTAAGGTTGTCCTCACCAACTCTACTGGATCCACTACCTCCCCCACAATTGCCAACTCATCACGTATTTGTGAAAACCTCGTGAGAAATGAGGCGATCGTATCATTCTTAATCATCTTAGTGCCCCTCAATTTCTCTTGGAACACCATCTTCCGGTTTTGGTTTGGGCTCTGTGTAAAGGATACACAAGGACTGCCACATCTGAAATGCAAAGTCCTTACCAGACAATGAGGAATTATATGGTCTTTGACTACATCTAGGATAGTCCTCTTGGCCTTGATGTTTCTCCTCCTAAATTTTGCCAAGAGCACTCCATCTGTAGGCGGAACCACATGACTCTCCACAATGTCCCATAGCTCACCCTCATCCAAGATCAAGACTATTCTAGCCTTCCAGGGAGACCAATTACCGACTCCTACTATCCTATCCTCCACCCTCAACCCTCTAACTGACATGGTTGCCAATTGATGAAAAAAATGACCAGATAAATATGTTGTCCACACACAAGTCTCAGGTGTGAATTTGAAGCTTCTCAAGGTGAGATAAAAATTGTCCAATGTTTGCAATTTATATCAGCCCTCTTGTGCCCTTAGGCGCTTATACCATGAAGAATTTCAAGGCTCTTTAGGAAGTCAACACAAGTCTGATTTACCATTGTTTAAAGGCTACCTTCTGAGGTTCTATTGGCTGTTAAGAACATGTCGGTTTAGGATTGTTTTATGGCCACCATTAGAACTGATTTCAAGTTCATTTTAATGCTCTTGTTTCAAGATTATATTAACAAATGTTTGTTGTCACAAATTACTCTTTCCACAATGATTAAAAACTGGAAACACACCTTTGATCTTTACCACTTAAATGTTGATAATAAAATATGCAAACCACAAGATTTAACACACATATTTTTGGTCAACATGACCCTGGAAAAACTCCCAAGGGGAAAACCACTGAATTTATTATGGAGCTTGAAGGAATTTATTACAACATAGATACTTGAACAAGAAATGAGAGATTTGCTTCAGCCAAATTATCTCAAGTTAGCAACAAATTCCTCCTTAAAGATTGATACAACTTTGGCTTGAAGTGTGTGCCCTCTTCCTCGAGATTTGCACCCTTTCTCATAAGCTACCCTCTTCCTTGGAAACTATGCATGTTGTATATGCAAGTGCACCCTCTTCCTCAACTCTTAGTGCGCCCTTTCTCCATGAGCAAGTGCGCCCTTTCACTTGTTAGTTTTTCATAGCATTAGGTTAAGCATGAAGTTCATTCCATTTTATCGAATAACCATAACCATAAATGTTACAGCAACCAAGATCACAAGAAGAAACACCATGCACAAGAACACAAGATATATCCTGGGAAACCCTTCTCAAACAAGGGAGAAAAACCCAGCCAAATCCTTTGCTATATTCTTCAAGAGAAAGACCTTTACCACCAAGAATATCCTAGCACACAAGAGGGTGCACAAAACCTAGAAACCCTAGCGCCCAAGAGAGGTGCACAACTTTGACCAAGAAGTGTACTTGCTGAAATTTCCAAAACGTACAAGTGAGTGTGTGTCTACAAATGAAAGATTTCATCTTACTTATATTAGATTTATCCTATCAACTGAAGTGTCTATTGACACAATAGGGCCGACCTCACTTAGACATATTAATTGTTTATTATTATAATAATTAATATTAATATTACTATTAATTATCTTTTATAGTTTATCTTTAGACACAATAAGATAGGGCCGACCTGTACCCTTTACACAATAACTAGGGTTACAGGTAGGTCTGACTCTTGAACAATATATAGCAAAGGATCTGATACACTCACTAGTGCTCATCCACTAGGGGCCACATCCATAGGGATGCCATAGACCTAAGTCATTACATTACACAGATGAGCTAGGTCCTCACACGTGCACTTATGCTCATCCATAGTCATGTCTTCTTTACATATTTGCTTTCCCACTACCATCGATAGGAGGATCATCTGGAGTCTTCACATCAACTTTGTTGTTGTTCAGAAGAGGCCATCACATTATCTTAGTTCTTATTCTCATGATGATGTGCCCAACGCTTTTCGGGATTTACCTAACTCAACAGATCGCTCTTACATCAGATAATCATCTGGAGTTGTTCTCTCTCACATCATGGAGGAGGCCATATACATTCCTAGCCCCTGTCCCAGGCTAGAACCACGAACCCTTTATTAGGGGCTTTCTCTCAGGTTTTGTAAGTTGAGAGTAAGACTTCACATGTTTGCTATATTCCACATCTCACAGGTTTGTAAGCTGGAGGATGTCTCCTATAGTTGCATTCATTAACATTCCCTCTTAGCTAGGGAGGCATTCTCCATCAAACCAAGTCTCATACCGATGTACTTTGAGTTTTGTTTTTGGCTAAGGTCATCCATACTTCCTCTTAACTCGGAAGGAGTTCTTCACCAAGTAAATGTTTGCAGTCTGCTCAGGTGTAGAATGGTACTGCAAGTATACAATCTTTCTTCTGTATCATACAAATGTATTTCATTTCGTCATGTTTTTGAACCATCAGGAAATATTGGAATCTCAAGGAGCTTTACACACGGTTCTTTAGTTATCATCATAGGATCCATCTCATGGTCAAGTAAATCTGTCGGAAGTTTGTGAAGCCACATTGCTTCGCACACTCACTGTTACATACTCTGTCTTTGGTGCACTCAAGGTCACAGAGTTTTGTTTCCTGCTGTGTCAGGAAACCCTGGAAGACTTCAAGGTAGAACATCAACCAGATGTGCTCTTCCGGTCCACTGTACTTTATTCTCAATTTGAATCGACATATTCTGCAAACTCAAGTTCACACTGGAGGCATATCTCAGACCATACCCAACTGTGTCTTAATACATGTTTTGTTGTTGCCTAGTGAGTCTGTCTCGATTGACTCATCACATTCACTATATGGCATGAATCAAGTCTGGTGTTGATAGATACATCAGTGATCCAATCAACTGTGGATTAGTCTCGTCTAAATCATCATCAATCTTCTTCTTTAAATCCATCACGGTGGATTTGCATTTTGTCATACTTCTTTAATATTCCCACTATATATTTTCCGTGAATTAGGGAAATTTCATCGGCCCTATGTCATACTTCTTGTCCCAAGAAGTAGTGTATTGTAATCAGATCCTTTATGAAAATCAGAAGTCAATGCTTGCTTGTTTTCAACAACAAGGCTTTCTGAATAAGTTATCAAAATCAGGCTCTCGTCACCAATACTGTAATAATATAGGTTTGGATCAACGACACTCTTGCTGAAATCCAAAATCATCAAGAATCTGTCTATCTGATATAGTTTCCAACTCATGGAAGGTAATATGGATGGAAGTGTATTAGGTTCACTGGGTCAAGTGTCTCATCATAGACAACTCCCTTTGTTTATGAGAAACCTCTGGCTATAGAAATCATTTTTGAATTTCTCGACACTTCCATCAGCTGCATGCTTGATCTTGTAGATTCACTTGGAAGTTACCATAAACTTCCCTTTATGGTTCCTGAATAATATCGTATGCATCATTCTTTAATATGTACGGGTATTCTTCTGTTATGGCTTTTGGCCATACTGGTTCTCTTGTAGCTTTTCTAAAACAAGGAGTCTTATCATTAATGAAGTGGCTCATATTTGAAGGATAGCTTGAAAAACTTGTTTGCTTTCTCGGAATGTACCTTGAGAAGCTTGTATGTTTCTCTGCCTCTAGCAAAGTGAGTTTAGGTAGGCCTTTTATGCCCTACTGCAATATCTTTGAACATATCAACTGGAGCAACTGGAATAATGTCTTTCTCCCTCTGAACTGCTGAAGGGGGAGAAGGTATAGTCTTACTATCAATCTCCATCTGAGATTCTATGGATCTTTGAAAGATTATCTCTTCTTCAAGGGAAACGTTTTTGTTTGTCTCAATCTATTTCTGACCGGGGATGCCGATCTGGAATGTTTTTCTTTTGAAGATTCACTGTATCCTTTCTTTCTAAAGGATCTAGCTTGGACTTCTTCTCTTTGAGTACATGAAAATACATTGGGCACCCAAATAACCTGAAGTGTTCAATCTTAGGTTTCACTTTGGTGAAGGCTTCTATTCTGGTGAAGACTCTTGTTCTAAACATATACTGCGTTATGCATGCTTCTGCCCATGAAATCATACAAAGATTTTCATCATGCATTATTGCATTGATTGTCTTAAGGATGGTTCTATTCTTCCTCTTTCTCAAATAGTTTTGAGTCCCTTTGAGTCAACGTGACTCCCTCTGAGGGATAAGCATCTTCCTTTGTTCTTGACCTGTCTGGAACAAGAAAACAAGAGGAAACAAAGCAAGAATATCTCCTAAAGGAGAATAATGAGTACATCTCTAGAATCAAAACAATTGAAGGATTGTTAACACAACTACAACGGCTACTTGTAATGTAGCAAACTTTAGAAATATAAGTTTAGAGGAATGACAATTTAAACAATCAAACCTGGAGTTTTCCATGTTTTTTATTTTTTTTATTTTTTATTTTTTATCAAGTCTCCTTCACTCAAGATAACAAGAGCTTTCTTCAACCTGTCTTTTGTACTAGGAAAATATTCTATCTTGACAGAAGGTTGGGTTAGAGAACAAACTCTATGATCTCAACTTTAATCCATCTCATATATTGATTTTAATTTTGACCAAAGGTTAGTATGATGGTCATAGCTTCAATATGCAATCTAGATCAAAATAATGTCATAACAGGTAGATGCATATCAGAATAAGCAAACCTGGGTTGCGTTATTCTTCTGAATGTGTTGGATCTTGAGATCCTTCTGGATCTATGGCAAGAGATCACTTCTCCTGCAAATACCCTTTAAAGCTTAACAATTTAAACATGTGTGAGTACATACCTCTGATAGCATTTGCAGGTAGTGACACCATCTGGTGGTAGCGGTAATATTTGCCAACTCTTTAAAAGATTTCAAAGGTGACTGCAACTGGTGCAACAGCTGATACTTCAACTGATACTGTAACTGCTATTGATACTGCAACTGATTCTGAAACTGCAACTGCAACTTAGGGTTTTATGAAGAAACCCTATTTTTTCAAACTTCAAATTTTGAAATTTTGATCCAGGGGATAGATGCGCTGAGCTGAGGCGAGTAAGCTGGTGCAGTCGGAGTTCTGAAAATCCAAATTTTACCCCCTCAAACTTGACCAACGGATTTTTGGACTGGTGCTTCTGGTTTTCTGGTACTTCTAGTTTTCTGGTACTTTTGGTACTTCTAGTTTTCTGGTACTTCTAGTACTGGTGAAAACTAGGGTTTCACTTTTCGAGAGTTCTACCAACTGAAAAGGTGCGCTGAAGGTGCCAAAGACTTCCTTGGGTTAGGGCGCACTTTTCTAGATGGTTTTGAGGCCGAAAATCTTCTTCAATAAAAAACCCTAATTTTCTTGTACGACAACAATGACGTTTTTTCCTTTTGCTTATGGAGGATGCTTGTGCAATGGGTTCTTTCAAGACCTATGCTCCGATACCATGTTAGTTTTTCATAGCATTAGGTTAAGCATGAAGTTCATTCCATTTTATCAAATAACCATAACCATAAATGCTGCAACAACCAAGATCACAAGAAGAAACACCATGCACAAGAACATGAGATATATCCTGGGAAACCCTCCTCAAACAAGGGAGAAAAACCCAACCAAATCCTTTGCTATATTCTTCAAGAGAAAGACCTTTACCACCAAGAATATCCTAGCACACAAGAGGGTGCACAAAACCTAGAAACCCTAGCGCCCAAGAGAGGTGCGCAACTTTGACCAAGAAGTGTACTTGCTGAAATTTCCAAAACGTACAAGTGAGTGTGTGTCTACAAATGAAAGATTTCATCTTACTTGTATTAGACTTATCCTATCAACCGAAGTGTCTATTGGCACAATAGGGCCGACCTCACTTAGACATATTAATAGTTTATTATTATAATAATTAATATTAATATTACTATTAATTATCTTTTACAGTTTATCTTTAAACACAATAAGATAGGGCCGACCTGTACCCTTTACACAATAACTAGGGTTACAGGTAGGTCTGACTCTTGAACAATATATAGCAAAGGATCTGATACACCCACTAGTGCTCATCCACTAGGGGCCACATCCATAGGGATGCCATAGACCCGAGTC
Organism: Picea engelmannii; assembly: GCA_009831015.1. Taxonomy (NCBI): domain Eukaryota; kingdom Viridiplantae; phylum Streptophyta; class Pinopsida; order Pinales; family Pinaceae; genus Picea; species Picea engelmannii. Next base: position 1,175,421 of record ML781911.1, on the reverse strand, counting down.
ACTGCATTAGACAGATGAGCTAGGTCCTCACACGTGCACTTATGCTCATCCATAGTCACGTCTGCTCTACAGATCTGCTTTCTCACTGCCACCGACAGGAGGATCATTTGGAATCTTCACATCAACTCTGTTGTTGTTCAAAGGAGGCCATCACATCATCTTCGTTCTTATTCTCATGATGATGTGCCCAACGCTTTTCGGGATTTCCCTAACTCAACAGATTGCTCTTACATCGGATAATCATATGGAGTTCTTCTCTCTCATGTCATGGAGGAGGCCATATACATTCCTAGCCCCTGTCCCAAGCTGGAACCACAGACCCTTTATTAGGGGCTTTCTCTCAGGTTTGTAAGCTGAGAGTAAGACTTCACATGTCTGCTATATTCCACATCTCAGAGGTTTGTAAGCTGGAGGATGTCTCTTATAGCTGCATTCATTAACATCACCATGAACTAGTTTTCCCTTTCTTTTTGAGCTAGTGCGCCCTCTTCTCCTCTTCTCTTCACCTCTTCTCAAGATGAGCAATTCCCCTACCTCTTCGTCTTTTACTTTTCTCATAAGTTGCCCTCTTCCTTGGAAACCATTCTTTTTGTAGCTGCAAGTGCACCCTTTCTCCATGAGCAAGTGTGCCCTTTCACCATGAACTAGTTCTCTCTTTCTCTTTGAGCTAGTGCACCCTCTTCTCTGTTGAAATATTGTAACTGCAAAGAGTATTCTATTTATGATTGAGTCATTATTAAATAGATCAATCCCCTTTTGTGGATTGATCATGTCGGGCATTGTAATTGACCAAATCCCCTTTTGCAGATTGGCCAAACCCTAATTATATCATGTAAATTAAGAAGTCGGCCCCAGGACCAATTAAAGTGGTTTTAGCCACTAAGAAGACAAGTCGGCCTTGCCCAGTGAAGAGACACCTTTCCAGCACCTGCCAGTTTGTATAAATAAAGGAAGCCAACGCCTCATTTGTTCACTCACTCATTCACTCATCAAGTGCGCAAGTCTGGAGAGCTGCAGTTTGGAGAAGAAGGAAGAGAGAGGCACATTGCTTAGTGTTGGATATTCTCTAGTGTTTTGGTTTATTGTCTTGGCATTGTATTGGCTATCTATATTAAGGAACTTTTGCTGGGTTTTCTCCCCCATGAGGGTTTCCCAAGATAAATGTTGTGTATCTTGTGATTGTTTTTCTCTCAGTGATCCTACCTATACTATTGTTATCTAATAAATTGAAAAGAAAAATAATAATGGCTCAAAACTTAACATGGCATCAGAGCTAAGCTGAAGATAGCATATTTCACTGGATAAAGAAAAATGTCATTGTTGTTGTACAAGAAAATTAGGGATTTTTGTTGAAGAGGAATATCAACCTAAAAACCATCTAAAAAAGTGCGCCCTAGCCTAAGGAACTCTTTGGCACCTTGAGTGCACCTTTTCAGTGGACAAAGCCTCCAGAAAGTCAAACCCTAGTTTTCACTGATACTAGAAAACGAGAAGTACCAGAAAACCAGGAAACCAAAACTAGTACCAGATTTCCACAAGCTCAGTTTCAAGGGGTAAAATTTGGATTTTCATAAATATGATTGCACCGGCTTACTCGCCTAAGCTCAGCGCATCTAGCCCCTGGATCAAAATTTCAAAATTTGAAGTTTGAAAAATTTGGGTTTCCTCATAAAACCCTAAGTTGCAGTGGCAGTTGCAGAATTTGTTGCAGTATCAATCGCAGTTGCAGTATCAGTTGAAGTATCAATTGCAGTACCAGTTGTAGTCACCCTTGAATTTTTTAAGAGTTGGAGAAGGGATCTCTTGCCATAGATCAAGAAGGATCTCAAGATCCAACAAATTCACAGGAATAATGCAACTCAGGTTTGATTACTCTTATATGCATCTATTTGTTATGACATTATTTTGATCTAGGTTGCATGTTGAAGCCATGACCATCATACTAACCTTTGGTCAAAATTAAAGTCAAGGTATTAGATGGATTAAAGTTGAGATCATAGAGTTTATTCTCTAACCCAACCTTCTGTCAAGATAAGATATTGTCTTAGTACAAAAGACAGGTTGAAGAAAACACTTTTCATCTTGACTGAAGGAGACTTGGAAGAAAAACAACACACTCATTCTTGAGAACAAGACTCCAGGTTTCAGGCTTGATTAATTAAGTCGATAAGATTCAAAGTTGCATGTGACAACTACCCCATTACAAGTAAACACTATAGTATTGAAAAGTATTATACTTGGTAGCATGTGAGCATATTGAGATAAATGTTTAATATAATCATTTACCAGATACAACTAACATCTCCTCTAGGAGAAACTTCTTGTGTTGGTTCCAGGTTACCATGGAGGAATGTTTGATCACAACACTAGAAGAGTGTTGACCTTATTTCATATTGTATTTCTTACTTTTGATCTTTGTTTCAGACAAGTCACAAGTGATAGCTCTAAAGGAGCTATTGTGACAATTATTCGTGCTATTGTTTTATTACTATTATCAAAAGAGTATTATTCTTGTTTTTTTTTTTGTTGACCTTGTTTCAGGTCACAGGTGATAACCCAAAGGAAGCTATAGTGAAGGTTGCAGAAGGCAACAGAATAGATGAAACATGAAGGAGACTATGTACATAGCCATATGCATTCATGTACCAAAGAAGATGAAGAAGAAGCTATTTGTTGAGATCTAGAGTATCTCATATGGAGATTGATTGTAAGAAGCAGAAGGCTCCAAAGATCACCGAACATTAGAACAAGAACTCACAACATAATTGTTTAAAGGTTAACGAAGCCACCTTGACGAGAAGCATAACTCGTCTAAAGCTTGACTCAGTCTTTCATATTTAGACTTGGTATTCAACACCAAGTATACCCTGTAAGAGATGATGAAGTCCTTGTAGACTCAGAAGAAATCAAGGATAAGCCTGATCTCAGAAAGGATCAGATGAAGAGACAACTTCCAGGATTGGGAGTCAGATGTCATGAGAAGACTAGTTCATAACTTCAAAGACTCATAGGAGATATGAAATCTCTTGGAAGATTCCCTTGTTTCAGTGATAGAGAAGGAAGCCAATCAGAAAGGCTAGGATATGGATTCTTTCGTGAGACTAGAAGAGAAGTCAATATTGATTTCCAAGATTGATCTATACAGATCAAGCATGTTGCAAATGTACAAACCCTGTTGTGTGTCCAGAGGATTCTCCCAACAAAAGGGAGAAGACTATGACAAGACACTTATTGAAAAAATAGTTCTAGTATTCATGAAAACAACCAGAACAACCATGATTCATATATAGTACGAGATCCAGGGGGAGCAATCCCCATATTTAAAATTGGGTGGCAGTCGGTGCAGTACATTAGTTGGGTCATGAAGACATGACTACAATAAAAGATAGAGTTACCTCCATGAAAGAAGAAGAGCTACCTTCAGTATCAATTATCGAGCCACTCTCGGTTTCAGATGAAGTTGTTGCCATGATGAAGTAGAGGAGTTACTTTCAGATTTCAACAATCATAGTGAGAATGGAACAGTCATTCTCAGCTTCAAAGCAGATGCAAGTGCAAAGTCCCAGTTCCAGAAGGAACAGTTGCAGAGAAAGTAGAGGACATACTCCCAGACAGTGAGACAGATAGTGCTTTGCAGAAAGCACATAGAGCTAGCACATGATTGTGCAGATTGAGTTGCAGCCGAGTAATTGTACCATATTGGTACAAAGTGACGTGAAAAAATTTGATTTGAAGTTGAAAACAGAAAGACTCATGTCTGCAAATTGAAGCAAACTCCAAGAGCTTGGTATGGCAGAATTGACAGTTTCCTAATGAGCTTGGGCTTTACCAAGAGTAAAGTTGATTCTAACCTTTATCTCAAGGTTATGAATGATGATCCATTGATGTTGCTACTATATGTAGATGATGTATTCTTGACAAAGATGAAGAAAAGCTCATCACAGATTGCAGAAGAAGCTCGCTACAGAGTTTGATGAAAGACCTAATGCATTATCTCTTAGGTCTTGAAGATTGGCAGAGCCCATAGAAGATCTTCCTTAACCAAGGGAAGTATGCAGTTAAAATAATGAAGAAGTTTAACATGTTGGAATGCAAATCCATGTAAACACCCATGGAAACAAAGTTGAAGCTCATGGTAGATACCTCGTCAGAATTGGTTGATGCTACTCTGTACAAAGAGATTATTGGTTCGTTGATGTATCTGACGAATACCAGGCCAAATATATGTTTTGTTGTGAACACCTTGAGTTAGTATCTGGTAGAGCCCAGACATGTTCACCTTGTTGTTGCAAAACATGTGATGAGATACCTTAAGGGTACGTTGGATTTTGGTCTTAGTTATACTAGAGATCATGACTTCAAATTGTATGGATACACTGATTCAGATTGAGCTGGAAGTGTTTCTGATAGAAAGAGCACTTCATGATGTTGTTTCAGTCTGAGGTCAACCATGACTTCATGGCAGAGTAGGAAGCAATCTAGTATTGCTCTCAGCACGACAGAAGCATAATACATTGTTGCATGTTCTGCTAGTTGTGAAGCCATATGGCTTTTGATGTTGTTGATAGATCTATCTGATTTGGAGATGGAAGCCATCACGATCATATGTGATAACCATAGTTGTATAAAGATTACGTGTTCCATGATGAGTCGAAGCACATAGAGATCCGGTATCACTTCATTCATGATATGGTGCAGAGAGAAGTCATAAAGCTCCATTATGTTGGCACAGATGAATAGATTGCAGATGTGTTGACCAAGCCTCTGTCTTGTGTAAAGTTTGAGCACTTTCAAGACAAGCTTGGTATAGTCCCAAAGGACCTCCCTCGAAAGGGGGAGTAGTGTTGATGATACTATGGTATCCTGACCAATAGCGGGTAGCTCAGTGAGGATTTTATATCCTAAGGCATTGATCATCCCTAGATAGATCTCGAAGGTCCGTAAGAACGCGTTGTCAGAGTACTTGGGCATGTATATGTTAGCTTTGGTAAGTAGTGGTAGCTCTGTTAGGATTTATATCCTAGGGAATCTTTTGATTCCTAGGCAAATCCTTTGGATCTGTCAGAGTACCACAAGATGTTGTGATGTCAGCCTAGTGCTGAAGATTTCCAGCTTCGTGTTGATGTTGTTGATGCCAGCCTCGTGCTGAAGATTTCCAGCTTCGTGCTGATGTTGTTGATGCCAGCCTCGTGCTGAAGATTTCCAGCTTCGTGTTGATGTTGTTGTGATGTCAGCCTCGTGCTGAAGATTTCCAGCTTCGTGTTGATGTTGTTGATGCCAGCCTCGTGCTGAACATTTCCAGCTTCGTGCCGATGTTGTTGTGATGTCAGCCTCATGCTGAAGATTTCCAGCTTCGTGCTGAAGATTTCCAGCCTAGTGCTGATGTTGATGATGCTCCAACCTTCGTGCTATGATATTGTTGTTGTTGATGTTGTATCAACCTTGTGTTGTTATTGATGATGATGTATTAGTGTTATACTAATCCACGTTGATGCAGATGATGATGATGCCATTTCAACTTCTTGCTGAAGATGATGACGATGATGCCACTTCAGCTTCTTGTTGAAGATGATGATGATGATGATGATGATGATGTTATTTCAGCTTTCATGCTGAAGATGATGATGTTACTTTAGCCTCATGCTAAAGAAGATGATGATGTTACTTTAGCCTCACGCTAAAGATGATGATGATGTTACTTTAGCCTCATGCTGATGAGGATGATGATGCTACTCCAGCTCCATGTTCTGAATGATGATGATGAGAAAAACTTCTGATGATTTATAGATATGACAGTCAATGTTCCAGATGTTGTTGATGTTGCCGCTCTCTCTCTCTCTCTCTCATGATGATGTTGTATTGAGTTGTGTCTGTAGAATACCCTTCTTGTTAAGGGGGAGTGTTGAAATATTGTAACTGCAAAAAGTATTATATTTATGATTGAGTCATTATTAAATAGATCAATCCCCTTTTGTGGATTGATCATGTCGGGCATTGTAATTGACCAAATCCCCTTTTGCGGATTGGTCAAACCCTAATTATATCATATAAATTAAGAAGTTGCCCCTAGGCCCAATTAAAGTGGTTTTAGCCACTAAGAAGACAAGTTGGCCCTGCCCAGTGAAGAGACATCTTTCCAACACCTACCAGTTTGTATAAATAAAGGAAGCCAACGCCTCATTTGTCACTCACTCATTCACTCATCAAGTGCGCAAGTCTGGAGAGCTACAACTGGGAGAAGAAGGCAGAGAGAGGTGCATTGCTTAGTGTTGGATATTCTCTAGTGTTTTGGTTTATTGTATTGGCATTGTATTGGCTATCTATATTAAGGAAGTTTTGCTGGGTTTTCTCCCTTATGAGGGTTTCCTAGGATAAATGTTGTGTATCTTGTGATTATGTTTCTCTCAGTGATCCTATCTATGCTACTGTTATCTAGTAAATTGAAAAGAAAAATAATAATAGCTCAAAACTTAACATTCTCTTCACCTCTTCTCAAGATGAACAATTCCCCTACCTCCTCCTCATCTTTTCCTTTTGTCCTCCTCATTAGGGATCGAAGGGCCAAGATTAGATCTTAGATTTCTAAGATAAATGGTGGAGATTAAATCTCCCCCTTTACTTAAGTTCTCTAAGTCACTCTAGCATTTAATGAGTTCATAAAGTCACTTTAACTTTATAACATAAAGTTAAGTAAGGGAGGGGTACTTTTCCCCCTTTAGTGTTAGGCATATCAATAACACTAGGGGACCACTTCCCAAGGCACCAAAACTTAACATGCCAAAGCTTTTCTTTGAAATTCAGAGCATTCATTCATAGTTCCATAAACGTATGCCTCTAACGTTGTCTTAACAGATTGATTATGTTACTAATAACATTACTTAGTCTGTAAATTTTAACATAAGTGTAGAAAAACAATTGCATATGAAGGTTGTTTCAATTATTTAGAGAATCAAAGGTACCTTACAAACGTGTCTTGAGATCAAGAAAAACTTGCAATTCCAAGGCCACAAATTCCTTAAGCTCTTCGAATTAAAACTCCACAAATTCCTTGAGTTCTTCAAAATAAAACACTATGTAAGCACATATTCTCAAATCAATTTTCAAACCAAAATTTCCTCTTAAATTTTTGAAGCTTAGTCTACAATATTTTGTAAATTTGAATATCAAATACAATTCAAAATCTATAAAAACAGAGAAAATAAAGCACAAAAAGCAGAGCTTATTTACCACTCCACGGATATATTGTACACCCTCTTTTGCATTCAGATTAACAATCTTAAACATGTCCTTGATGCTTCTCTTTTCTGTTAGATGTTCAGACCTTCTCTTTCCTACTAGATGTTTTATATCTATTTTCTACTGTATGTTCAGACTGCTCAATGAATTTTGCAATTGTTGCCCCACTTCCCCATAAGAAGTGTTATATAGTATGAACCTAAAATAATGACTACATATATTTTAATATTTATGTTTGGGATTTAATATCTTTAATATTTGAATGGGAGATCATGTTGGACATATGCAAGTCATTTTCATAGTTATGTATGGGATCTGATATCTTTAATATTTGAATGGGTGATTTGATATCTTTAATAACGAATGCATATATTTTAATATTTATGTTGGGATCTGATATCTTTAATATTTGAATGGGAGATCGGGTTGGATGTATGCAAGTCATTTTATGTATGGAAGCTCAGACTCAACCATTTATGTATGGAAGCTCGAACAAGATCAGTACGTTGTCAAATCGTTGTTCAAAGGTCTATACCTTTTATTTAAGTGGTAGTTGGCCTTTGCATTTAAAGAACAACCACTTCAGTATCGAAGGAATTCCCTTGAGATCATGCTCATTTATTGAAGGCAAGTTGCATGACCCAAATAGATAATCAACTTTGATAGAGATGATGGTGATATATTTTAATATCACTAACATATTAAATGCATAAGTACTCAAGCATGAACCACTATCAAATCAATGAAGTACTCAAGCTTCAACCACTATTAAATCAAGCTTCAGCAAATGGAGCATAATGGATTAAAATAATAATCTTTTCCATCAATAATAGATTAGAATAATGATATCTCTTATATCAAGAATATCACATTAGATGATAAATTAAAGTGGCTAGGTGGCACTTGTAGGGACTTTTTAATATTTTTAATTAAATATTGTAATCTAACAATACTCATTAAAACCACATAAAAATAGTCATAAAATTAAAATTTTCAAATTCTATAAAATAAAAAATATTTTTTATTTTTAAAAAAATTAAAATTAATAAAATAAAATTTGAAAACTTTAATTTTTTAATATTTTTAATTAAATATTGTAATCTTTAATATTTTTAATTAAATATTGAAATCTGACAATAATATCTAGTAAAACCACATAAAAAATTAATAATTTCAAATGTTATAAAATAAAAAATATTTTTTATTTAAAAAAAAAATTAATAAAAGAAAATTTAAAAACTTTAAAAATCTTTATGCAAGCACAAGCAACTAATTGAAAGTAAAAGAAAGTTGACTATAAGCAATTACAATATACACTGCCTAACAATGTGTGAATGAAAGTTGACTTGAGCAATTTAAAAATCTTTATGCAAGCACAAGCAACTAATTGAAAGTAAAAGAAAGTTGAGTCATAAGCAATTACAATATACACTGCCTAACATTGCGTGAATTCATTCTTCAAGCCAATTACAATAGAAATCTAACTCTTATATAATGGACCTTTTGCTAGTTTTTTGCCAAGTCCTAGTTCTGCAATACTGCTTTCAGAACTTCACCACCTCCCTGAAAGGACTCAGGTAAGAGCGAGACATTACATGATCTCAAGTAAGACCTTTCCCTTCTAAAGAAAAGGGGGACGTAAGACCTTTCAGGACCAAATCAGAAGATCGCTTGAAAAATATCTAGTAAGTCCAAACACTGCAAATTTTAAGTTACATATGCAAAGTCCACATGCAACTTCTTGACATTGACTTTACTTGCTTCTTAAGGCAATAATAAAAGGACACGTTGCTTACATAAGAATATTGCATAGTTTGTGGTGGAAGTTACACTTTATGTACTTATTGAATCCAAGGAAGAACTTTATAACATCACTGAACAGAAATTTAGAGAATTGACAAAGGTTGAATTTCTTATAACTCGAACAAAATTAAAAAGAAACAATAGTGTCCACTGCCTGTTGGTTGAATGGTAAGTGGGGGGTGCTTGCCAACAGAGAAAGAATAAGATCATAACACCAATTACCTACAATTGCATTGAGATAGAACAGAGACGAATTGGTGGGCTTGGAAACCAAAGGCTCTAGGGCAGTCATAGTGAAAGTTCCACTCTTAGGATCATACTCTGGAATGAGGTTGGGACCAACAGAAATTTAGAGAATTGACAAAGGTTGAATTTCTTATAACTCAAACAAAATTAAAAAGAAACAATAGTGTCCACTGCCTGTTGGTTGAATGGTAAGTGAGGGGTGCTTGCCAACAGAGATGGAATAAGATCATAATACCAATTACCTACAATTGCATTGAGATAGAACAGAGACGAACCAGATCAACCTTCGAATAGTATATAATAACTTCATTTTATCCAAAAACACAGACAAATGTACCCTGGTAACAAAGGAGTCTAGATAACAAATTGACATATTTAACTGCAGTATACAGTCATGCAATAGCTTTGCTAGGAAATGATGAACTTGGTAATAAAGGGTCCAAAAATATTTACACGTTTTTCAATAGACAATATTCTTCATTAGGTGATTACCAGACTGAAACAGTCCATGGTTCCAGGAACATTTTCCCTCTTCCCTGAACTTGTAATTAGTCTCCAACACCATGATTACTGCCGCAGCCAGTCACCTGTTGGTATTAAATTTGATGGATTCACATCTGGTCGGTGGTAAATATAAGACTGCAAGCGCTCGCCCCTCTCAGAGATAACCTGCATGATGGATTCTTGCCATTATAATCTCAATTTTAGAGTCATGGCATATTAGAAAAATTCATCACTACAAGAACTCGGATGCACCTTTAGAGAACTCAACTACACTGGAAACCATTTTTGAGAATCCTTGGCATTGTAACATAATTATTTGAACATGTATCACATTCTGCAATACCAGAAAGTACATGCCAACCAGGATAGATAAACTTCATAAATGACCTGTGTAAGCAATGCCTCATGGAGCATCCACGACTTCAAATATTTCCTGATTTAAGAATATAATAAAGGATGCATAGTTTTCATTTCTTTCTACTCAAGAAGTCAAACATGTCAAAGGAAAACCACCAATTTTTTTAATTCTAAATTAGAAATTTTGGGCATAGACACATTCTTCTTCAGATATTTCACCTATTGGAAAGAGCTACTGTCCACCCTTTCTAAGAAAATATGCAGCATAACAGAGACAATTCAAATAGTCAAACAACCAATAATAAAGATGCTCCCTACACCTAACTGTACATTGAAAAAGCAGAAAACACATAACAAACATAGCAGTTGCCCATTATGAATTAAAAATCGGTCTTTCGAGCAAGGCTGTTGGGAGCCGGGAGTAGAAGCGGGAAGCACAATTTTCAAAAATATCCGGGAGCGGGAGCGGGAGCGTTTTGGGAGTGTTTTTTATATAATACATGTTTTAATATATTTTGATGCATATATATAAAAAAAAACAAGCAGAATGTCGAATCAATTGAAAAAAAACATGAAAACATAGATATAAAATCATTTAACTATTGGATTAGTGATGATTATTAAAGGATCAACCATTTAGTACACATATAACATCAATCATAAACATTTGTCATCAATAGATTGTAACAGACAACATCAACCATAAAATGAAATAGACTCTAGAGCATCATATTCATTACCAAAGAGTTGTAAGATTCAGTCAATAGTTCAAAATTCAAACTTCAAACTTCAAAGGTACACTGTCATATAATGTTCAGGAAAAATGATCATAACTTCATTGTTTACAGAATAATCCATAATAAAGAGTCAAGACAAAGTACTAAGTTCCAGAGACTACTTCTAAATAGGAAACAAAAAAAGAGATCTAGTAGATAATAGCAAGTACTAAGTACTATGCTCTAAGTTTTCCTCTTGCCACGAGAAACTTCTAGTTTCTTCCCCCATGATCTTTGAAGAAGAGGAGTAGGAGTAGGTGGAAGTGTTTGTAGAACACGACCAGCGGCTGAATGGCCCCCATGTGACAATGGACAATGTGAAGATAAAGGAAAAATTCATGCATCCGGAACGTTGCTAGTGGATGAGGGTGGCATGTCTCCTCCAAGAATATGATCACCATCATGATCACCCAAAAGTTTTGCTTCCAAGTTCTCTAAAACCATGGCTCCATCCTCCAAATTAGTCTCCTCTGGATTGTTATCCCAAGTCACATCTCTTTTAGAAAAAACATTCCCCCCTTGCATCATAATAATGGGACAACAACCTCAAGTTGTAATGCACATAAACCAAGCTTTCTGCCTAGTATGCATTCAAGTTGTTTCTCTTTACACTATGGATGAAGCTATAGGTGCTCCAACACCTCTCTATAGAAGAGGTGTTAACCACCTGAGAAAGCACCTTCACCGCCAATTTATGCCACTGTGTGGTAGAGGAACCATACATGTTCCACCATTTGATAGAACCCAACYTGTCTCGATCTTTGGTTGCATGCAAGTTACCAAAGACTCCATGCTCACTGATGTATTTGCTCAATTCGCTTTGTACTTGAGCACACTCCTCTTCATTAGGTACCAACTTGTCCAATGCAAGCATATATCCATTTTGCACCTTTGGATCTGTGTGTGGTTTTCTCTTAACCCCACCCCCAGGTGTTGGTTGGACCAACCAAGATGAAGAATAATATTTTTGGGTAAGGACATATGCTAGGGCATGGAGTGGAACATTCAAATTATCCCACCTTTTGACCACATGTTTATGGATATTATCATACAAGATCGCATCCCTCGGCTGAACAATGTCTTTGACTTGGCCTAGCATGTTATCCATCTACTCATGCACCTCTCCAATCACCGACTGATCTGTATCTACAAACCGAATCATATTGTAAATGGGTTTGGCGAACTGCAGAATATACCTCACCTATTGTTGCCAAATATGACCATCAAGAACTACGTCCTCCACCTCCTGAAAATCTTTTCTGTCAGATGCAGATGTAGCCCTATCTTTTAGATCCTGCCATGAATCACTCGAGGCCACACTAGTCAATGCCTCTCTTACCTTCAACAGGCGCCTGAAGGTGAGATAATAGCTAGCAAACCTTATCTTTGCAATGTTTAGTAACTCCAACTTGGAGTGATTGCGAAAAATGAAGTGGGCCATGCTACGATTGGTAATAAATATTATCACCTTCTTCCCTCTCTTGTACAAAGCACCAATCCATCTATAATCATGGTCCTTTATTTTAATGATATCATGCATCACAAGGTTCATTGTGTGAACCAAACACCCTGACCAAAATATATTGGGGTACTTATCCTCAATGACTGCTCTTCCTACCTTATAATTAGTAGCATTATCAGTGATGACTTGAATGACATTGTAGTGCCCAATCTCTTGAAAGGTTTTAATCAAGGCATCTGGAATATTAATACATGTCTTGTAGAGATCTAAGTAGTCATGGGTTGTGTTATCGCACGGTTTGTAGGAAAGTTTAAAATAGCTTGAGTCAAAGGTAGAAACCGGCGTAACAGGAGCTTCCCCACCCACTGTCACCTCGATGGGGGGCTCTTTCTATTTAGGAGGGCAAGTCCAAGGGAGACGTCCCTAAGTCAATCTGGATAAATGAAGGCTAAGGAATAAAGGCCAAGTCAAAAGGGAAACCCTTCCACAGATTGATGCCCGAGATAAAATAGTCACCAAGATATAACCACTGCTAATGCACCTGCTTGCGAGACAAAGACAAAGAAAACTAGAGTGTGCTTGCAGTGGATTAGTACTTCATAAAACCAATGACTATCTCTAATACATGAGCAATTAATAAATGCTATTATTGACGAAGTCAATGATGGCTAATAAAACAAAGACTTATATCACTTCTCCATAAAAGCATAAAGGACAAATAGCATTCAATGTGTGCAATTTAAACCATGTATCATATTATCAATGCATTAATGTCAAATCAAGCTCATGTATAATATTGCCACGTCACTATATAATGTTTCTGCAATGTGGTGACGTCTCACTTATATCAATAGGACAATTGAGTAAAATGTTCTTGTCAATTTAGCTTAGAAATACAAGTGTCAACTCAAAGCTAATGAATAGGGCTGCTAACTATCACAACGTTGCAGGTATAAGCAAATGAAGGAGAGTATGACGTCAGCCCTATGATACTTTTGTTGCAGCTGCTACAA
>ML781911.1:1141883-1158944 GCA_009831015.1 Picea engelmannii | reverse complement strand
GTCGCTCCTGCTCTCGGTACTCCATGTCTAGGACCATGTGGGCCTCGAGACATGATCTCCTAGTTATCCCTAGATATCGGGGATAACAGGTTGAAAGGAAGACTGCACCACTAGCAGAGACACCAAGAATATTTATCAATGGCCTGCCTTTCACATTTGTCCAACCATCAGATACAATTGATACCCCATGTCAGTTCCAATCATTTGTAAATTTTCCTAGAGCACCTTGGATTTTGGCTCTTTCCCTGTCAAGTCCCAAGGTTCTAGCTTTGTCATACCCAAGGCTCCTTTATCCTTTAGGGGCACCATTGATGGCTTGTACCATTTCATGCCAATATTGTGAGAGGAGAACATTGAATGGTATACCACATGCATAGAGAAACCTGAAAATTTTTGCATCCACATCATCTCTACAACCTTGGTCAAGGAAATCTGATAGTGTTCTACGCCCTAAAGGCGAAGGCGAGAATGCACTAGCATGGGGGAATGCAGATTGACCAGTGAACATTCTTTGTACGCTCTCAGGTTCAACCTTTCATCTTTTGGATTTGTTTTGTGTTGCCTCCTCTTCCCTTTGGTATTTGAGTCTCTCTTCGGGTGGCACGCTCACACAGGTTTTGACTCCTATACTCTTACCTTCATCCTAATACATAGTCCCACATAGATGCTTTCTCACACGAGTATAGGAACCTGTATATTATGTATGACAATGATGGCATGTAAAGTTTGTGGTCCAACCCCCTTTCCCTCCCCCGAGCCTTGTGACATACTTCCACAGAGGTGCGAACTTCTCTTTGGCTTTTTGGTGATCATGATCATCACTATTATTTTCATTGTCTTCGTCCCCTTCCATTCCTTGCTCCTCTCCTTGGTATGTGTTGTCCACTTCTATTTCTTCATCACTATCATGGGTATTTCGACATGAACCTCCCACCACCACCATCAAAATAAAAAATGAAACCAAAATGATATACCACATTGACATCATCATCATGATTGTTGAACCTTGATAATAATTTCCTACCTGCAATAGAATGATGGAGGAGAAATGGGAAAGAGTAGGAGAAGAAAACATTCAAATATTCAACATAGCATAATATACTAGTTTACAACACATGTTTTTTTTTTTTTTTAAAATAAGAAACAAGAATGGGCTTAAGAGCCTACCTCTTTAGCTCTCCAATGGTGGTTGAATATGACTATGGTAGCCTTCAATCTCCCTTCCAAGCTCTCACAAATGGCGGCCTTCAATCTCCCTTCCAAGCTCTCACAAATGGCGGCCTTCAATCTCCCTTCCAAGCTCTCCAATCTCCCTATGGCATCCTTCAATATTCCTTCCAAGCTCTCCAATCTCCCTTCAATCCCCTCAAGAACTAGCAAGAACCCTCTCAAAACCCTCCTAGCAAAGATGAGTGAAATGAGAAATAGAATGAGAGAAAAATGGAGTGAGTGAGTGTTTTAATCCCTTAGAAACTGTAGCCATACTGTTTCCTCTCTTATGGAACCTTGTCTTGGTTCCCACTCACTCCCAAAACCAAAAAAACATTGCCCAATCTTGCTTCACCTGTGCGGATTATAAGGAGTGATTTGGGGAGTGTTTTTTGAAGGGAGGGAGTGATCGTTTTGCTGAGTGCTCCCGGTCTTGGCAGGAAGAGATTTTTTCTCCAAGGGAGCGCACTCCTTGAATCGCTCCCGAACGGGAACGCGCTTCGGGAGCGGGGGCGAGGCGCTCCCCGCAGTGTAGCTTTTGTGCACTTCTGCACAATTAATATTTCTTGATATTTTCCCTAGTGTCATGGTTCAACAGTGAAGCTGATGGTATGTTAGGCCACTAACCAAGGTTCAATTCCCCCATAAGCACATATAAGCAATTTGTTGGTTTTACTCACACAAGTGAACAAGAATTCACATTAGAATGAGAAAGAGTGGATTCATTCATATCATTAGATGATGCAATGTCTCATTACATCGTAAGAGAAGAGGAGCATGTTACTTAACTCCCAAATACCTAACTAATAACTACCACATTAATTACTATATTAAATGCCTCAATATTACATCACTTTATTAGTGAGACTTTATTATATGACTTTCCTAATACGTCTAAGTTCTAAATATCACCATTACCTCTAACACACTCTCATAATGGTCATTTTACATGCTTGTTCGAACTACAAAAGGACCAAAGCTAGCAATAAGTCTTTTTGAACCGGTGAGGAAAAAATCATCCACATACAGGACCAAGATCAGGCACTCGTCACCCACAATGTGATAATATAGGTTTGGATCAACAACACTCTTGCTGAAGCCCAAACTCATCAGGAATCCATCCGTTTTCTCGTACCAAGCACGAGGTGCCTGCTTTAGTCCATACATGGATTTCTTCAACCTACACACATGAGATTTCTCATCATGTATCACAAATCCCTCTGGCTGCTCAATGTAAACTTCTTCCTCAATCTCACCATTGAGAAAGGCTATCTTTACATCCATCTGATGTAGTTTCCAACCCATGGATGCAGCTAGTGCAATGATAGTACGGATGAAAGTGTATCGGGCTAATGGAGCAAATGTCTCCTCATAATCAATTCCCTCCACCTGTGAGAATCCTCTGGCTACAAATCTCGCTTTTTATTTCTCGACACTTCCATCGGGCTGCATGCTTGATCTTATAGATCCACTTGTAAAATACTATAGACTTCCCTTTTGGTCTTGGAACAATATCCCGCACATCATTCTTCTTGATGGACTCATACTCTTCTATCATGGCATCTTGCCATACCTGCGGACTTGTTGCTTCTCCATGACAAGAAGGCTCGGTATCAATGATGTGGCTCATGGCTGAAACATAGCTCGAAAATCTCTTTGGTCTCTTGCTCTCTCGGAATGTGCCTTGAGGAGCTGCATGTCCCTTTGCCTCCTGCAGAGTTTGTCGAGCCCAGGCAGGCCTTTTATGGCCTACTACAATGTCTCTAGGAACATCAACTGGAGCAACTGGATCAACTGGATCAATGGTTGTCTCCCTCTGAACTACTAAAGGGGAGAAGGTATTGTCTCTTCCTTCTTCTCAAATAGTTTGACTCCCTCTGAAGTCGGAAGGATAAGCATATGTCTTGGAGGAATTGTAACATCATCCTTTTCCTGTGTGGCTAACCTGGAGACATCTCATGTCTTCGCAGGTCTTTTGCTAACTCTACAGTACTTTACTGGCCTCCCGTACTATGATAATAATCAACCAAGAAAATTTGGACTCCCGTACTAGGGATAATGGTCCAAGTCATGAGGGCTCCCACACCAAGGATAATACCCTTTATTATCAAAAAGTAAGCAACTACAGAGAAATGATGAAATCAAATAAGGAAGGTATCACAAACTTACCTTAGTCTACAATCATGCTCAATCTTGCTTTCAATCCTCCTGAGAAAGCTGAGATAGAGAGGAACTCCTCGTCGTTCTTGCTTGCATTCCTTGACTTCTTTTGAGGTGGCTAATGTTGCTTCCCTTGCACATCACTAGCTGCAAGCCTAGTCTCATAGTGACAAGGGCTTGAACCCTTTCACATCACTAGTTGTAAGTCTAGTCTCCTAGTGACAAGGGCTGCAAGTCTAGTCTTCTCACTAGAGCTTGAATATAGCTCACACTCAAAAGTCACATCAAGGATCTTTCTTGGAATCTGCAACGTAACTCTCACATCAACTATGTTCAAGCTTTCATCATTCTGGACAGTACTTCATGTTTGATGATTTGACAAATGGATGAAACATTCATTTCTTCATCATTTTCTGATTCTCTAGAAATGAATTAGTACTTGAGACTATTCTTTTCCTTTCAGGTAAAACAAGGTACATCTTCTCTATCCGTTTATGATTGCTGTGTCAGGTCAAGATCTTTTATAGACACAATCTTCATTCCTTGACAATGTCCCTTATCACTGAATGCTAGTAATGACTCCATATTCACAATGTTCATGTCTCTTAACCATAATCTCAGTAATCCAATTTTATTGCAAGGAATCTCTTAACCAATCATACTGCTTCCAACATATGGCTTTTATACTCAACCTGCATACCTGTCACTTCTTCCTTTTTGGATGGCTGTACATGTAGGTAGTATACGCCTTAAAACAGACCATAAACTCTACCTTATCATTTTTCACATATGGACTTTTATTTAGCACTTGATGGTGTGTAATAACTAATGGCAAGATGGAATCCAGTCATATCGTAATATCCATACAAGAATTTGGTAGGGTATGTTGCACTGTGGGGGCCAAGGATTTTGTGGGACACATGCCTAAATCACCTTATATTTTAATAATAAGAGATAGTTAAATAAGTTGTTGACTAAGCTAAAAAATTATAATTACATCTATATTATATTTTACAAATATAAAATTTACGACTTTAATTCTCTATATGAACATAAACTTATATATTACTTCATATACCATAGTATTGTGACAGATTCCGAGTGGGATCGCATAGATTTCAAGTTGAGACAGATCACTAGACTGTACGGGCAGAGAGGATTTGCCAGTTGTGTCATCTTCGTGAGGTTGAGACAAAGGAAGCACTTCATGCTCCACTGCCCCATTTACTATGAGATCTGTGGGAGGTTTCATTGTTTATTAAGGGGGACCCAAACCCTATCTAGTTTCTTCATGGACCCAAACTAGAGATGTTTGGCCCTATACATGCAGGAGGCCCTCAAGCTTTGTGCCCGCATTTTCCAACCTCCTTCGAGACCATATTCCACTTAGTAGATTACTTCCTTCATTAAGGTGCTCCCATCAACTAGGGCCACAGAGAGACAGACTGATAACAACATTGCCCTCTAACTCCAAATAAGTGCAGACCCAAGGGGCCATCCCCCTTTCCTAGAGATCTCAGTGCCTCTAACTCTAGACTAGTGTGGACTTGAGGGACCATCCCCCTTTTCCAGAGATCTCAACAACAATGCCAGACCAAATCCCTTACCAATGTGCAGACAAGATCACCTAGACATCAACGACATCTTCTAGATAGCAACGCAGTGGGTGGTCCATATCTTCCCCCATCTCTTCCTCGAGACATCATTCTATCCTAGGTTTTCTTCATTCAACCTTGGATGTTAGGAGAGATAAATCTAGTGGACCATGATCCAATTCTTGGATCCTTTCCCTATGTACATCTTCCTCTTGTACTCGGAATCAAGGGTTTTTCATGCTTTAGCATAGATTTCGGGCTTTACTTTCTATCTTTCTCCTTATATAGGAGACATTTTGGATCTCCTACTTTGTATTGACATCATTGTACTCAGCGGTCCCATTAACCTACTTTTGTGGTCATCTGTTGGACAAATAAAACTATATTATCTTATCTTATCTTATCTAACATGATAGGGGCCAAGTGCAATTCCTAGGTGATTTTGATAGAAGAGTACATCCTTGGCAACTTAGTCGAATGAAAGTGCACATGTTCGGTGGTTTTCCCTTGGAGGGCCATTTTCCCATGCAAGTGGCCTTCTTGTGGTGCTTGATCTCTTTGGGCCAGTTTTAGTGCTTCTCCTGCTAGCTTAAAGAAATCACTTTCAAAAGAAAAAAATGGCTTGCTAATATTTTCAGTGATAGTGTTACTACTCCCCTATTCAAATCATTCAGTGCTACACCCAAGGTATGCACATGTGAGATCTATTAACTATGGTTTTGACTAATAATTTTAATTAAGTGTAACGAGACCTATTAAATCTCATATTATATGAGGTGCCACATTATGATTTTCATCACATTGATGGAGTTTGTTGTTGGTGGCTTGCAGCTTTGATAGAATTTGGGGAGATACACCTTCATGGAGCCTCTTCTCTTCTTTGCATTTGATCATTTGATGGGGATATCATGGGAGAGGACTTTCTCTTTTTTGGTGGATGGTCATGGTTATGGATGCTACTTTCATGCCTTTGGATCACTCTCTTGACATGTGGATGCTTGTTATTTCATGTGTCATATTCTTCTTGGAGCATCTTAATGACTTTGTACAATGATGTTATGATGTTGGTTTGTCCGTAGGAGGAGGGGGTGTTCTACATGGTTCCCATGTTTTGGATGTGTGATGGGGTCATACTTGATGACTGGATGGGGTTAGCACTTTGTTATGTCCCTTTCTCCTATGAAGTTGATGTGGTGGGGTGATACATGTTGCCTTTGTGTGACTTATTCCTCACTGATTCAGAAAGCCTTATTGATGAATGCAAGCGTGCATTGGCTTCTGAATTTGAGATGAAGGACCTTGGTATGATGCACTACTTCTTGGACTAGAAGTATTAGAGGACTGATGAGATTTTCCTGAATCAAGGAAAATATACAGTGGAGATATTCGGGATGATGGACTGCAAATCCATGCCTACACCGATGGTGATGAACTTAAAGAAGATGAACGAGGCTTCTTCCGATTCAGGCGAGATTGATCCACATCTTTACAAAAAGTTGATTGGATCATTGATGTATTTGGTTAACACCAGACCTGATATATGCTATGCAGTGAATGTACTCAGCCAGTTCATGAGTCAGCCGAGACAGACACACCGGATAGCAATGAAGCATGTGTTGAGATATCTACGAGGCACAGTTGGTTATGGCCTGAGATATGCCTCCGGTGTAGACATGATATTGCAGGGATATTCTGATGGAGACTAGGCAGGGAGCGCAGTGGACCGGACGAGCACATTCGGTTGTTGTTTTTCTTTGGGATCTGCCATGGTTTCCTGGTATAGTAGGAAACAGAGCTCTGTGGCTTTGAGTACCGCAGAAGCAGAGTACATAGTGTTATGTGTAGAAGCCCGCGAAGTAGTGTGGCTTCGCAAGCTCCTTGCAGACTTATTTGGACATGAGATGGATTCCAACGTTATCCATTGTGATAACCAGAGTTGTGTGAAGCTCTCAAAGAATCTCGTGTTTTACGATAAATCGAAACACATTGAGATCAAATACCATTAAATCAGAGATATGGTGCAGAGGAAAGTAGTACACGTGCAACACCTTTCTACACACGAGCAGGTTGCAGATGTCTTCACCAAACCGCTTGCCAGGACGAAGTTCGAGTACTTTCGTGAGAGACTTGGCCTGGTGGAGAATGCCTCCCTAGCTGAGAGGGAGTGTTGATGATTGCAGCTTGATGAGTCATCCTCCAGATCGTTCTCTTCTGGACTAAGTTGAGACATCTGTGAGAGAGCCCATGTGATGGGTGTGAGTCAAACTCTGGACTGAGTTGTGATGACGTGTGGTCTCTTGTCTACTCCTCTGGACTGAGTTGAGATGACTTGAGATGGTCTCCTTCCTTGTACTCCTCAAGAGTGAGTTGAGTCGGCTTGAGATGGTCTCCTGCCTTGTACTCCTATGGACTTAGTTGAGTCGGCTTGAGATGCTTCTCCAGATGGTACTCCTGTGGACTCAGTTGAGGGATCTGTTGAGTGTGACGTCCCTGTGTGTGAGCACAAGTGGACGTGTCCCTAGTGGCTGAGCACTAGAGGATGTGAGAGATCCCTTGTTATATTGTTAAAGAGTGAGACTTTGGTAAAACCCTAGTTTGTGTTGTAAAGGGTACAAGTCGGCCCCACCATGTAAAGATAATTAATATTGTGTAATTATTAATTATATTATTAAGTTATACAGGTCGACCCTATTGTGCCAAGTGTCATGTCTATTCGTTGAGTTAAGTTTTGTATAAATAAAAGATAGATCCCCATTGTGGATCATATCTCTCACACTAACTCAACGCTTGGTCTGAAATTATGAGGACTGCAGTTCGCACTTTTCTAAGCACTAGTTTTCTCAGTCATAGAAGCACCCTCTTGTGTGCTAGGGTTTGGTGGGGGATGATGGATCTTCTCTTGGCAGTATAGCAAAGGATTGCTGGGTTTTTCCCTTGATTGAGAAGGGTTTTCCCAAGATATTTTCTGGTGTCTTTTGTGCATGGTTATTCTTCTTGTGATCTTGGTTTACTGCAGCTAGTGTTATTGTTGCTGCAGTGGTTATGGCTGTAGCTTATGCTAAATTTTAAATAAACCACATGTGCATGAGCTAAGCAATTAAAATTCAACATGGTATCAGAGCCGTTACCTGAAGATGTCCTCTTGCACAGTAAATAAAGGCAGGCCGTGGGGATTTAAGGGCTGCTAAACCCCTGCCATTGGTGTGAGGAAAGGGTCGGACCTTCTCCTAAAATCTGTGGTGAAGTTTTAAGGCTGGCCGCAGGCCCATTAGCCCTGGCCGAGCCTTGTTGAAGGTCTTAAAAGGAGGCTGCAGCATAGAAAGGCACCTCCAGGACTGCCACATCCAGGAGTCCTAAAACACAGACCTAACAGTCGCCCTTAACCGCAGACCTAAATCAAGTTGCAGACCGAATCTTTGAGGCCAGCTATGAGGCATCTTAAAGGCTGAATGTGTGACAGCCTTTCATGACAAATCCATCGCAGCAATTAGTAGATTTAAGATCAGTCTTTATGACATTTCTGAAGCTGATTTAAAGACTTTTTTGTGACACAGTGGGCCTGTTCTAAGGCTGTTCTGAGGCATCTAAGGCTCTTCTGAGGCTAGGTTTGGTACAAATTACAGAATCATTTGGCCGAGTTTCAAGGCGAATTTCAGTAAGATTAAAATCAGTTGTTGGGCGAATATTTAGGAAGACTGAGGTTTATATGAAGCTGCATCCAAGTTTTTGATGCAAGTTCTAAAGCCTATCTCCAGCACAATTTTGCTGAGTTTTCAAGTCTGTCTCGCATGGAGTTCTGATCTATCTTTTGTATTCAAGCGAAGATACAAGACTGTGTACGGTGTGAGTCCATTGACTAAGGATAAGACATGGTTCAGTGTGAGTTCTTTGACTGAGTTTAAGGGTTGCTTCAGAACGAGTCAGGACAAGGTCAGATCTCATCTGTGGAAAGTTTCAGGAGCAGTCGAAGTGAAGTTTCACACCAGTTATAAGCATGTATTACAAGTATATCTTGTGCAGTTTCACACCAGTTATAAGCATGTATTACAAGTATATCTTGTGCAGTTTCAGAATTTCTTTGAGTACGAATTATAGAGGTGTGTAAGCGCTGTACAGATCTATCTTGAGAGCAGATTTCTGAAGTAGATAAGCCAGCCTTCAGAAATATTTTTGGTGAGGCATCAAGGGCAGTCTTGACCTGCGATTAAGGGACTATTTTGAGACAAGTTTTTTGGGATCATTTGGACAGCTATTGTGCAGACCTCAGGAGGTACAAGGATGAGTTTTTAGTGCAGGTCAGAAGTTCCTTACTGAGGGCAGATCCGAGTCAGTAATACTGCAGGTCCGAGTTTACCTTGGGAGCAGATCTGCAGTTGAGGCTGAGAGATATCTGAGACACATATACAGCAGATAAACCTTGGTGTAAATTTTGAGCGTGGGCTATATTCAAGCTCTAGTGAGGAGACTAGACTTGCAACTAGTGATGTGCAAGGTTTCAAAGCCATTGTCACTATGAGACTAGACTTGCAGCTAGTGATGTGCAAGGAAAGCAACATTAGCCACCTCAAAAGAAGTCAAGGAATGCAAGCAAGAAAGACGAGGAGTTCTTCTCTATCTCAGTCTTCTCAGGAAGACCCAAAGCAAGATTGAGCATGATTGCAGACTAAGGTAAAGTTTCGTACTACTTTCCTTAATTGATTTCATCATTACTCTGTAGTAGTTTGCTTTTGATAATGAAGGGTATTGTCCCTGGTGTGGGAGCCCTCATGACTTGGACCATTATCCCTGGTACGGGAGTCCAATTTTTGGTTGGTTATTATCCTAGTACAGGGGGCCAGACTTTCTTATTTCATTATTGGAGGACCACGATCCCTGCTACGGGAGTCCAAATTTTCTTGGTTGGTTATTATCCTAGTACAGGAGGCCATTTTGATTGTTATCCCGACGGGAAGTCATCTTGGTTATTATCCTAGTACGGGAGGCCAGCATAGTACTGTAGAGACAGTAGAGGACCTGAGAAGACATGGGATGTCTCCAGGTTAGCAACACAAGAAAAGGTTGATGTCCTCCGGGACAGATGTTTATCCTTCAAGACTTCAGAGGGAGTCAAACTAATTGAGAAGAAGGAAGAGACAGTACCTTCTCCCCCTTCAGCAGTTCAGAGGGAGACAGTTATTGATCTAGTTGATCCAGTAGCTCCATTTGATGTTCCCAGAGACATTGCAGTAGGCTAGAAGAAGCCTACATGGACTCGACAGACTCTGCAGGAGGCAGAGGGATATGTAGCTCCTCGTGGTACATTTCGAGAGAGCAAGAGACCACTGAGATTTTCGAGCTATGAGCCACATCATTGATACTGAACCTTCTTGTCATGAAGAAGCAGCAGGTCGGTAGTTTTGCCAAGATGCCATGACAAAAGAGTATTAGTATATCATAAAGAATGATGTGTGGGATATTGTTTCGAGACTGGAAGGGAAGCCTGTAGTGACTTCCAAGTGGATCTATAAAATCAAAACATGCAGCTGATGGAAGTGTTGAGAAGTACAAAGCGAGATTCGTGGCTAGAGAATTCTCTCAGGTGGAGGGAATAGATTATGAGGAGACATTTTCTCCTGTTGCCCGATACACTTCCATCCGTACGATTATTGCCCTAGTTGCATCCATGAGTTGGATACTACATCAGGTGGATGTAACAACGACCTTTCTCAATGGAGAGATTGAGGAAGAAGTTTACATCGAGCAGCCAGATGGATTCGTGACACGTGAGAAGGAGTCTCATGTATGCAGGTTGAAGAAAGCCCTGTATGGACTAAAGCAAGCACCTCGTGCTTGGTATGAGAAGATTGATGGATACTTGATGAGTTTGGGCTTCAATAAGAGTGTTGTTGATCCCAACCTATCCTATCACATTGTTGGTGACGAGTGCCTGATTTTGGTCCTATATGTGATGACTTATTCCTCACCGA
This sequence comes from Picea engelmannii, assembly GCA_009831015.1. NCBI lineage: Eukaryota > Viridiplantae > Streptophyta > Pinopsida > Pinales > Pinaceae > Picea > Picea engelmannii. Next base: position 1,148,014 of record ML781911.1, on the reverse strand, counting down.
TTCATAAAGCCTTATTGATGAACACAAGCGTACATTGGCTTCTAAATTTGAGATGAAGGACCTTATTATGATGCACTACTTCTTGGACTAGAAGTATGGCAAAGGACTGATGAGATTTTCCCGAGTCAAGGAAAATATACAGTGGAGATATTCGAAATGATGGACTGCAAATCCATGCCTACACCGATGGTGATGAATTTGAAGAAGATGAATGAGGCTTCTTCCGATTCAGGTGAGATTGATCCACATCTTTACAGACAGTTGATTGGATCATTGATGTATCTGGTTAACACTAGACCTGATATATGCTATGCAGTGAATGTACTCAGCCAGTTCATGAGTCAGTCGAGACAGACACACTGGATAGCAGCGAAGCATGTGTTGAGATATCTATGAGGCACAGTTGGTTATGGCCTGAGATATGCCTCCGATGTAGACATGAGATTGCAGGGATATTCTGATGGAGACTGGGCAGGGAGCGCAGTGGACCTGAAAAGCACATTCGGTTGTTGTTTTACTTTGGGATTTGCCATGGTTTCCTGGTACAACAGGAAACAGAGCTCTGTGGCTTTGAGTACCGCAAAAGCATAGTACATAGTGTTATGTGTGGCAGTCCGCGAAGCAGTGTGGCTTCGCAAGCTCCTTGCAGACTTATTTGGACATGAGATGGATTCCAACGTTATCCATTGCGATAACTAGAGTTGTGTGAAGCTCTCAGAGAATCCTGTGTTTCACGATAAATCAAAACACATTGAGATCAAATACCATTACATCAGAGACATGGTGCAGAGGAAAGCAGTACACGTGCAGTACCTTTCTACACACGAGCATGTTGCAGATGTCTTCACCAAACCGCTTGCCGGGACGAAGTTCGAGTACTTCTATGAGAGACTTGGCCTGGTGGAGAATGCCTCCCTAGCTGAGAGGGAGTGTCGATGATTGCAACTTGATGAGTCATCCTCCAAATCGTTCTCCTCTGGACTGAGTTGAGACATCTGTGAGGGAGCCCATGTGTTGAGTGTGCCCATGTGTTGGGTGTGCCCATGTGATGGGTGTGCGTCAGACTCTGGATTGAGTTGTGATGACGTGTGGTCTCTTGTCTACTCCTCTGAACTGAGTTGAGATGACTTGAGATGGTCTCTTGCCTTGTACTAAGTCCATAGGAGTACAAGGCAGGAGACCATCTCAAGCCGACTCAACTTAGTCCAGAGATGGTACTCCTATGGACTCAGTTGAGTGATCTGTTGAGTGTGGCATCCCTGTGGGTGAGCACAGGTGGACGTGTCCCTAGTGGCTGAGCACTAGAGGATGTGAGAGATCCCTTGTTATATTGTCAGAGAGTGAGACTTTGGTAAAACCCTAGTTTGTGTTGTAAAGGGTACAAGTCGGCCCCACCATGTAAAGATAATTAATATTGTGTAATTATTAATTATATTATTAAGTTATACAAATCGACCCTATTGTGCCAAGTGTCATGTCTATTCGCTGAGTTAAGTTTTGTATAAATAAAAGATAGATCCCCATTGTGGATTATATCTCTCACAATAACTCAATGCTTGGTCTGAAATTATGAGAACTACAGTTTGCACTTTTCTAAGCACTAGTTTTCTCAGTCATAGAAGCACCCTCTTGTGTGCTAGGGTTTGGTGGTGGATGGTGGATCTTCTCTTGGCAGTATAGCAAAGGATTGTTGGGTTTTTCCCTTGATTGAGAAGGGTTTTTCGAGGATATTTTCTGGTGTCTTTAGTGCATGGTTATTCTTCTTGTGATCTTGGTTTAGTGCAGCTATTGTTATTGTTGCTGCAGTGGTTATGGTTGTAGCTTATGCTAAATTTTAAATAAACCACATGTGCATGAGCAAGCAATTGAAATTCAGCAGGTGACACTACCTACAAATACTATCAAAGGTATGTACTTACACATGATGAAACTGTATCATTATTTTAAAGAGTACTTGTAGGATCTTTTGTCTAATCAACAATCAAAGATCCAAAAGGATCTCAGATCCAACACATTCAAGAGGAACTATGCACCCCAGGTTTGATCACTTGGATATGCATCTATTTGTTATGACATTATTTTGACCTTATGAACATCTAGGTTGTATGTTGAAGTTATGACCATCATACTAACCATTGGTCAAAATTAAAGTCAAGGTATTAGATTGATTAAAGTTGAGATTATAGAGTTTATTATCTAACTCAGATTTCTGTCAAGATAGCCTATTGTCTTGGTACATAGGACATGTTGAAGAAAACATTTGCCATCTTGAGTGAAGGAGATTCAGAAGAAAAACAACAACACTCATTCTTGAGGACAAGTCTCTAGGTTCCAGGTTTGATTGATTAAGTTGATAAGATTCAAATTTGCACATGTCAAGTTTGATAACTACCTTATAGTTGAGATAGAAATCTTTGAAAAGTCTTATACCTGGTAGCATGTGAGCATATTGAGATAAATGCTTATTGTAATTATTTACCAGATATAACTAACATCTCCCCTAGGAGAAACTTCTTGTTTTGGTCCCAGGTTACCATGAAGGAATGATTGATCACAACACTAGAAGAGTGTTGCTCTCAGTATTGTATTTCTTACTTTTAACCTTAGTTTCAGGCAGATCACATGTGATAGCTCTAAAGGAGCTACTTTAACGATTGTTCTCGTTATTGATTTAAAGAGTATTATTCTTGTCCGTTGTTTCTCCCTGGTTGTTCTTGTTCTGGGCAGGTCACAGGTGCCCTAAGGAAACTATAATGAAGGTTGCAAGAGGCAACATATTAAATAAGACATGAAGCAGACTATTCAAGGTGTATACATGACTATATACATCCATGTACCAAAGAAAATGAAGAAGAAGCTACTTTTGAGATACATAGTATCACATATGAAGATTGATCGTAATGAGCAGAAGGCTCCAAAGATGATTGAACATTAGAATTGGTCAATGGATAATGAAGCCATATTGACAGGAAGCAAAATTCAGTTGAAACCTGACTCAACTTTTCATATTAAGACTTGGTATTCAACACCAAGTGTATCCTGCAGAGACTATGAAGTTTTTGTACACTCAGAAAAAATCAAGACATAGAGTAAGCATGATCTCAGAAAGGATCAGATGAGTAAAGGAGACATCTTCCAGGACTGGCAGACAAATGCCATGAGTTGAAAAGACTAGAGCATATCTAGGAGACATGAAATCTCCTGGGAAGATTCCCTTGTTTCAGTGACAGAGAAAGAAGCCAGTCAAAAGGATTGGGATATGGATTTTTCCTTAAGACAAGAAAGGAAGTCAATGATGATTACAAGATTGATCTAACAGATCAAGCATGTTGCAGATAACAGTATAAAGATGTACAAACTTGATTTGTGTCCAGAGGATTCTCCCAGCAAGAGGGAGAAGACTGACGAGACACTTACTCCAGTAATCGAAGAAATAGTTCCAGCGTTCATGAAAACAACCAGAACAACCATGATTCCGATACAGTATGAGATTCAGGGAGAGCAATCCCTATATTTGAGATTGAGTTATCTCCAGTGCCAGTTGGTGTAGTACATTAGTTGGGTCACGAAGACATGACTACTATAGCAGATAGAGTTACCTCCATGAAAGAAGAAGAGATATCTTTAGTATCAGTTATTGAGCCACTCTCAGATGAAGTTGTTGCCATGATAGAATAGAGGAGCTACCCTCGGAGTTTAGCAGCTACAGTGAGAATAGAACAAGTCATTCTCAGCTTCAGAAATAGCAGCTGCAAGTGCAGAGTCCCGCTTCCAGAACGAATAGTTGCAGAGAAAGTAAAGAACATACTCTCAGATAGATAGTGCTTTGCAGAAAGCACATAGAGCTAGCACATGATTGTGCAGATTGAGTTACAGTTTAACAAGTGTACCAGTTTGGTACAAAATGATGTGAAAATTTGATTTGAAGTTGAAGATAGAAAGACTCATGTCTGCAGGTTGAAGAAAGCTTTGTACAGATTGAAGTAAGCTCCCAGAGCTTGGTATGGCAGAATTGATAGTTTCCTGATGAGCTTGGGCTTTACCAAGAGTGAAGTTGATTCTAACCTTTACTTCAAGGTTATGAATGATGAGCCAGTTATATTGTTGTTGTATGGGGATGACTTATTCTTAACAGGAGAAGAAAAACTCATCACAGATTGTAAGAAGAAGCTCGCTGCAAAATTTGAGACGAAAGACCTAGTCCTAATGCATTACTTCTTAGGTCTTGAAGTTTGGCATAGCCCAGAGAAGATCTTCCTTAACCAAGGGAAGTATGCAGTATAAATACTGAAGAGGTTTGACATGTTGAAATGTAAAGCCATGAACACACCCATGGAAACAAAGTTGAAGTTCCTGGTAGATACTTCTTCAAAATTGGTTGATGCTACTATGTACAGACAGATCATTGGTTTGTTGATGTATCTGACGAATACCAAGCCAGATATATGTTTTGTTGTGAACACCTTGAGTCAGTATCTGGTAGAGCCCAGACGTGTTCACCTTGTAGCTGCAAAACATGTGATGAGTTACCTTAAGGGTACGTTGGAATATGGTCTCTGTTATATTGGATATCATGACTTCAGACTGTATGGATATACTGATTCAGATTAAGCTGGAAGTGTTTCTGATAGAAAGAGCACTTCAAGATGTTGTTTCAGTCTAGGGTCAGCCATGACTTCATGGCAGAGCAAGAAGCAATCAAGTATTGCTCTCAACACGGCAGAAGCGGAATACATTGCAGTATGTTCCGCCAGTTGCGAAGCCATATGGCTTCGAAAGTTGTTGACAGGTCTATTCGATTTGGAGATGGAAGCCACCGTGATTCTATGTGATAACCAGAGTTGCATAAATATGACGGAGAATCCTGTGTTCCATGATAAGTCGAAGCACATAGAGATCTGGTATCACTACATTCGTGATATGGTGCAGAGGGGAGATGTAAAGCTTCAATATGTTGGCATAGATGAGCAGGTTGCAGATGTGTTGAACAAGCCTCTGTCTCGTGTGAAGTTTGAGCACTTCCGAGACAAGCTTGGTGTAGTCCGAAAGGACCTCCCTCGAAAGGGGGAGCAATGCTGATGATACTATGGTATCCTATCCAACAACGGGTAGCTCAGTTAGGATTTTATATCCTAGGGGACTGATCATCCTTGGATAGATCTTGAAGGTCCGGTAAGGACGGTCTATCAGAGTACCTGTGCATGTATATGCCAGTTGTGGTAGCTTCGTTAGGATTTTATATCCTAGGGAATCTTTTGATTCTTCGACAGATCCAGAAGGTCCGGTAAGGACGGTCTGTCAGAGTACCACGTGGTAGCTCCGTTAGGATTTTATATCCTAGGGAATCTTACAATTCCTAGGCAGATCCCGAAGGTCCGGTAAGGACGGTCTGTCAGAGCACCACAAAATGTTGTTGTTGCACCTGCCTCATTCGGTTACTATATGATGATGATGTTGTTATCTCAGCCTCGTACCGATGATGATGTTGTATCAGCTTCATGTTGTTGATGATGTTGTATCAGCTTCGTGTTGTTGATGTTGTTGTATCAACTTCGTGCTTTTGATGATGTTGTACCAGCCTCGTGTTAGTGATATTGTTGTTCTAGCTTCATGCTATTGATATTGATACTTCAGCTTCATGCTGAAGATGATGCTACTTTAGATCCATGTTGAAGATGATGATGATGATGCTACTTCAACTTCTCGCTGAAGATGATGATGATGATGATGCTACTTCAGCTCCATGCTGAAGATGATGCTACTTCAACTTCTTGTTGAAGATGATGATGATGATGCTACTTCAGCTTCATGCTGAAGATGATGATGATGCTACTTCAGTTCTGTTGACCGCCCATTTAGCACTAGGGGGTCAACTCCATGTGCCATGAAGATATGCATCATCAGATGCAAGTACGTTGAAGACAGTATTGGTTCTACTTGGGCATTTTATGCTCCAGCACAAAATTTCTGTAAACGAAATTTCCACATCCCTGCGTGGGTTAATAATGTAATAGGTCTGCATGGATCATAGTTAGGTCAGGTACCTTGGGATGTTTTCATTGGGAGAGTTCTTTTCACCGAGGGTTTTTTATCCTCAGGTTGTCAACTGGGCTTTTTAGCCTGGTTGATTT
>ML781911.1:1118810-1133349 GCA_009831015.1 Picea engelmannii | reverse complement strand
GGCTACATAAGAACTTGGCCATCGACAAAAGCTACTCAGAATCCTTTCTCTTCCAATCCTAAAATAGATAGGAGGTTCTTTTGCAGACCAGGTACATATAAAACATTTTCCATTTTCAAATGTTTTCCTAAATCTAAGCTGTAAAAAGCATTCCCTATGCCATTAATAGGATAAGAAGAGTTATCACCCAATCTCACCTGATGAGAAGAATCTTTCTTAGTCGGATTTGAAAGAGAGTCTTTAAAACCAGTCATGTGCCTGGAGGCACCACTATCCACAATCCATGTTTCATCATCATAATTTAGTGAATTAGTAAGGGCTGCCACCAAAACATACTCTTCATCTGAATCTTCTTTTCTCTTTCTTGAAAATAGATTCATCATCTTTAGCAATATGAGCATGATGTCTTTTGTTTTTCCTCCTTGCTTTGACCTCTTTTATGAGAGGAAAATCTCTGGCAAGATGTCCCAGCTTTTCACAACAAAAACATTTGAGTTTAGAATAGTCTCTCTTAGCTTTCTCAAAATTTTGAAACTTCTTCTGTGGAGCTTTGCTAGGAGATATGACTTTCATTTACATGTTACGACACTTTCATGGAGTGCACCTCCTTATTGGCACACATGTTCATGGTGATTTAATCATGTAGTGATTACTTGGAGGTAGACTATAGTTACATTAGAGCATTAACCTTTATGCACACATGTTGAGGATGATTTAATCTTTTTAGTGGCTATTGTTGAAATATTGTAACTGCGAAGTATATTGTAATTATAATTGAGTTATTATTAAATAGATCAATCCCCTTTTGTGGATTGATCATGTCGGGACTTATGTATGACCAAATCCCATATTGTGGATTGGTCAAACCTTGTTTACATGATGCTAATTGAGAAGTCGGCCCCTAGGGCTAATTAATGTGGCTTTAGCCACTAATTGAAGAAGTCGACCCTGCTTGATGAAAAGACACAACCCTAGCGCTCCTCATCTAGTATAAATAAGAGAGGCTAGCGCCTCATTCACTCACTTACTCAAGTCGCTCATCTAGTGCGCAAGTTTGAAGGAAGTTGCAGTTAGAAGAAGGAGAAGAGATAGGCGCATTGCTCAGTCTTCAATATTCTCTAGTGTTTGTTCTTTTATATTGGCATTGTATTGGCAATCTATATTAAGGAAGTTTTTGTTGGGTTTTCTCCCCCATGAGAGTTTCCCAGGATAAAATGTTGTGTACCTTGTGACTGTGTTTCTCTCAGTGATACTCATGCTATTATTGTCTAGTAAATTGAAAAGAACTTAATAGCAGCTCAAAATTTAACATGGTATAAGAGCTAAACTGAGTAGAGCATCTTTCACTTGGTAACCAAAAACGTTATTGTTGTCGTACAAGAAAATTAGGGCTTTTTATTGGAAGAGAATTTCAACCTAAAAATTATCTAGGGAAGTGCGCCCTAGCCTAGCGAACTCATTGGCAGCTTGAACGCACCTTTTCAGTGGCTAGAGCCTCCGGAAAGTGAAACTCTAGTTTTCAATGGTACCAGAAAACCAAGTAACCAGAATGAGTTCCAATCCAGATTTGTGCAGGCTCAGTTTCAAGGGGTAAAATCTGGATTTTTTGAAAACTGACTACATCAGCCTACTCACCTCAGCCCAACGCATCTCTTGGTAAGTTCAAATTTAGTTTCTGAGCACTTTCAATTTTTGGTCATTTTCCCAGCTCCAGGTCAAGATGTCTGCAAGCACCAAGCTTTTCTGACAAGTTGGAAGGTGTGGAAAACTTTTGTGCCTGGAAGTACAAAATTACACTCATTCTTGAAGAGAATGACCTTGCAAAGTTCATAAAGGAAAATGTACCGGAACCCGAAGAAGCTGCAGCTAAAGCAAAAGCAAAGTACCAGAAGGATATGGTTAGGGCCAAAAGAATCATTGCATATTCTATTAAAGACAACTTGATCTCTCAAGTGTCTTCTAATAATACTCTAAAAGAAATGTTTGATGCCTTAACCAGAATGTATGAAGGAAGGAATATCAACAGGAAGATGAATCTAAGAACCCAACTCAAGAATACAAAGATGCAGAAAGGAGAAATCGTTCATGACTATTTCTCTAGGGTTTCTCAATTCAAGGAACAACTAGAAGCAAATGGAGATAACCTAGATGAAGATGAGCTCATAATGACAACTCTTAATGGTCTCATAAGACCTTGGGATGCCTTCATCCAAACTATCTGTGCAAGAAAGGAGAAACTCCAATTTGACAGTCTTTGGGAAGAATGTGTTCAAGAAGAAGCAAGAGTAGCCAACCGAGAAGCAGTACTATTAAGGGATGAAGATCAAGCCCTAGTTGCTCATGCTAAAGGAGGAAAGAAAAGGTCTCACTTCCAGAAGGAGAGCCACCTACATAAGGAATCTCACTTCCCATAGAGATTCACCCATTTCCATAAAGAATCTCACCCTCTAAGGAGATTCCAGAAGTTTCAAAAAGGTCAAAGAAGAGAAAAAGATTTTTCCTCTTATCAGTGCTATCATTGTGATAAGATGGGACACATTGCTAAGCATTGTCCTACCAGAAGGGAAGAACACAAGAAGAGAAATAACAAAAGACATCATGCCCATGCAGTTGAAGATGAGCCACCCACAAAGATGATTAAAGAAAAGATTGAAGACTATGTTTTATTCTCTGCTCTCTTAGGATCTATGACACCTGGAGAAGATACTTGGCTCATTGATAGTGGTGCTTCTAAGCACATGACAGGTCAGAGAGACATTCTCTCTAGCCTTATAGAAAAGAACTTTCCCCAGAAAGTTACACTCCGAGATAATTACCAGTACTCTATCAAAGGAGTGGGAGAATCCACCTACAAACTTGATTCAGGGACTCCAATGAAAATGAAGGATGTACAATATGTACCAGGTTTGACAAAGAACTTACTTTCTATCTCAACTTTAGATAAGAAAGGCTTTAGAGTTGCATTCATAGATGGTGAAGTTCTTATGTGGCCTAAGGGAAAAACCATAGAAGATGCAATTGTTATTGGAACAGAAGAAGGTGGCCTATATAAGTTAAAAGGACACTCAGATGCAGCCTTGACTCACTCCACTAAGAGTCCATGTGAACTTTGGCATAGAAGACTAGCTCACGTCAACTACAAAGCCTTACCTTATGTAAGCAAGGTAGTCACAGGTCTACCAGAATTCAAGGTTGATCATGAAGGTGTGTGCAAGGGATGTGCACAAGGAAAGAACATAAAGAATGCTTTCCCGAAGAGCGATAGTAAAGCAGAAGGAGTCTTGGAGCTCATCCACTCGGATGTATGTGGCTCAATGACATCAACCTCTCTAAGTGAGTATGTATACTATGTGTCATTTATGGATGATTATTCTTGCAAGACTTGGATTTACTTCTTGAAGTCAAAAGATGAAGTATTTGGAAAGTTCAAGGAATTCAAAGCCTTGATAGAAAATCTCTTTGAAAGAAAGATCAAGATACTTAGGTCAGATAATGGAGGAGAATACACCTCAAAAGAATTTGTAAGCTTTTGCAGAGATGTCGGGATTAAGAGGGAGCTCACTACTCCCTATAACCCTCAGTAAAATGGTGTAGCAAAAAGAAAGAATAGAACAATAATGGAAGCAGTGAAGACTATGATCCATGATCAAGATCTTCCAATGCACTTATGGGATGAAGCAGCAAGAACAATAGTCTATGTCCAAAACAAATTATCCCATAGTGCACTTGGATTCAAAACCCCCGAAGAAATGTTCTCCGGAAAGAAGCCAGAAGTAAGCCATCTCAAAATATTTGGTTGTCCAGTGTTTGTACACATTCTGAAAGAAAGGAGAACCAAGTTGGATCCTTCAGGAAAGAAGGGAATATTTGTTGGATACTGTGAGGTCTCTAAGGCCTTCAGAATTTACATACCAGGTTACCATCATATTGAGATCAACAGAGTTGTAACCTTTGATGAAGATGCAACACTCAAGAAATCAAGGAGATGCCAGCTTGAAGAAGTATATGAAGAAGAACCTATAGCTCCCAGAGTTGCAGAACTAGTGAGGGAAGTTACAGTTACTCCTGATGATGAGATTCAAGAAGATCATGATCTGATAGAATCTCAAGAACCTCCCCAAATGATGATCTCTCACAAGAGAAAGCTAGCTTGGGCAAGGGAACTTATTCAAGATGGAGAGAAGTATGGTGCCCCAGAAGGAACCATGAGACAGATCAAGAAACCTAAGCCATTCTCTAGTTATATGGCTTTGATGTGTGATCTCATAGAAAAGGAGCCTACTTGCTTTGAAGAAGCCATTCAAAAGAAAGAATGGGCAAATGCCATGACAGAATAATACCAATCCATTATAAAGAATGATGTATGGGAAATAGTTCCCAGACCGAAGAACAAAGATGTGGTATCTTCCAAATGGTTATACAAGACAAAACATGTTGTAGATGGAAGTATTGAAAAACATAAAGCAAGGTTTGTAGCTCGTAGCTTTTCTCAAAAGGAAGGCATTGATTATGAAGAGACGTTTTCTCATGTAGCTAGATACACTTATATCAGAACCATCATAACTCTTGCAGCTAAGATGAAGTAGAAGTTACACTAGATGGATGTGAAAACAACCTTCTTAAATGGTGTTATTGAAGAAGTGTATATAGAACAACCCCAAGGGTTTGAAGTTGAAGATAGAAAGACTCATGTCCGCAGGTTGAAGAAGGCTCTGTACGGGTTGAAGCAAGCTCCTAGAGTTTGGTATGGCAGAATTTACAATTTCCTGACGAGCTTGGGATTTACCAAAAGTAAAGTTGATTCTAACCTTTACTTCAAGGTTATGAATGATGAGCCAGTTATATTGTTGTTGTGTGTGGATGACTTATTCTTAACTGGAGAAAAAAAACTCATCACTAATTGTAAGAAGAAGCTCGCTGCAAAATTTGAGATGAAGGACCTAGGCCTGATGCACTATTTCTTAGATCTTGAAGTTTGGTAGAGCCTAGAGAAGATCTTCCTTAACCAAGGGAAGTATGCAGTTGAAATCCTGAAAAGGTTTGCATGTTGAAATGTAAAGCCATGAATACACCCATGGAAACAAAGTTGAAGCTCCTAGTAGATACTTCTTCAGAATTGATTGATGCTACACTGTACAGACAAATCATTGGATCTTTGATGTATCTGACGAATACCAAGCCAGATATATGCTTTGTTGTGAACACCTTGAGTCAGTGTCTGGTAGAGCCCAGACATGTTCACCTTGTAGTTGCAAAACATGTGATGAGATACCTTAAGGGTACGTTGGAATATGGTCTCTGTTATACTGAAGATCATGACTTCAGACTGTATGGATGTACTGATTCAGATTGGGCTAGAAGTGTTTCTGATAGAAAAAACACTTCAGGATGTTGTCTCAGTCTGGGTTCAACCATGACTTCATGGTAGAGCGGGAAGCAATCGAATATTGCTCTCAGCACGACAGAAGCGGAATACATTGCAGCATGTTCCGCCAGTTGTGAAGCCATATGGCTTCGAAAGTTGTTGACAAGTCAATTTGATCTAGAGATGGAAGCCACTGTGATTCTATGTGATAACCAAAGTTGCATAAATATGACGGAGAACCCTGTGTTCCATGATAAGTCGTGTTAGCACTAGGAATCGCCTTCAGATTGCATGGAAGGCAAGCCCAGTACCCATCAGGTTATAAGTGAATATAAGAGTGTTTTAAAGGGTCAAATGGAAAAGACTCAAAATGATAATGTTTCAACTCAAAAAACAGGGCTAGCATGCACCAACAATCAAGGTCTTGGCTAACTTCAATCAGTAATTTGGAGTAAGTATGAATAGAGGGAAGACTTGAATGAGAGGAATGTAGGGGTTGCTGTAAACATCAGGTCCACAAAAAGCCCAAGGAAGAAAGTTTCTTAACACAAGATCTTCTTGAACTCAAAAACTAAGGAAACTAAATAAACATCATGATAATATAATGATCAAACATCCACCATAACATCACCACAATCATTCATGTGAATCGTTCAAAGCATGAACATTTAGCATCAGAAGCAAATAAGCTGAAAGAGAAGCTAATTTCTATTAGCCAAAATGTCTTAAGTCAAGTACATAGCCAGATCACAATCACTTCATCAAAATATTACAGTCTAAAGGAGCCTTGCTCAACCATCTGAGCCTACTAAAGCATTTGATCTATCTATTTATAATAAAAGGGAGGCAACAACTAGAGGTACGAGCTGACCTCCTTCCCTTGAAAATCTCTAAGAATTTATTTCATCTAACAACTTGGTTAACAACCTATGCTATAAAATAGGAAAATGTTGGTGACTAATCCAACCAATCTTCAATTGACTTGATTCCCTTTTGCTGCGCAGCTCCTTGTTTGCCATGTGTCTTTCAGAAGCATGTGGTTGTCCTCATGATGCCCGCTATTGTTTCTACAATCTTCTCCATCATCAACTATCCAAAAAGTTGTTAGCTTGGCCCTCCTGGATCCCTGGTGTCTATTGGTAGCTTCTTTGGGTAGCGAACCAGTGTAATACCAAAGTGGACTATTCCGTAGCGCCAAGGCGCTATGGAATGTATGCATTTTACTGCCGAGGGAGTTAGCACTTCACAAAAAACCCAAAACTCTGAGAATCAAACGCTTAAAAGCCTGTATAGGTGGCAGAGGTAATATTTGAATATCAGTTAACCCTCACAAAAAAGGAACCATCCTCAAAAATGGGGTTCACCTTTCACCAGCTATTTCGTTACTTTGACACTTAACCTCACACTCTTTCTTGTAGAAGGAGGATCTTCATTTGGCATAGTAGACTTCTTCTTCTTAGCAATGACAGGCTTTTTCAGTGGAGCTGTGCTCTCCTTGACTGTTGGTGTCTCTTTCTCAATAGTAGCTTCAACCAATACCTGCAGGTTTCTTTGAGCTACTTCATCTTGAAAATGCTGCAACTCTGCCTTGAGTTTCCTGTTCTGAGATTGAAAACCTCTATTCTGCCTATAAAGGTTTTGGAGCTGCCTATGAAGCGGTTGGGCCTTTCTTGTTGCAAACCTTGCCAGGTCAAGGGTATGACTATAGCCATCCATGAGCTCTTTCATTTTCACCTTGTCAGATATGGCTTCTGTTTTCAACCGAGCCACCTCTTTTCTTGCATCCCTAAGTTGCCCGATTAATCTTTTGAATGTTTGACTGTCAGGTGGAGTAGTGACATGCACAGTTTCAACAGGGTTTTTCTTAGTCTCCTCTTCCACCTGCATAGGAATTGCCTTGTCTGCCTCATCGAGCTTCTTCGTGGCTTTGCTTTTATCTTTCTTCTTTTGCACAGGGGTTTCTTCTTTTCTTTCCACAGGCTTTCCAATGCCTTTGCCCTTCTTCTTTAGTACAGGGATCTTTGATGGGGATTGTTCTTCAAAAACCTCTTTGGGAACTGATGATCTTGTGAAAGGCCTTCTGCCCTTGGTATTGGCCGCTGCAGGAGAAGAGGGGAAGTGTAGCTTCTTCCCTTTCTTGGATGTGGTTTTGGTAGAAGAAGGGACCTCTTCTAACCCTGGTGGAGGAGGTGGTGAAAAATCTCTTTGTGGGGAAGGACAAGCTTCCTCCTCTGTTCCTGAGACTTGCTTGACGACCTCTGAAACTTGAACAGAGGCTCTGCCCCTTCTCTTCCTACTGGTCCCTGCTTTAATAGCACTGGTGGGTGATAAAGGACTTGCAATCTGCGATTGAGGAGAAGATGCTATATCCAACTTAAAGTGAGAAGCAACAACAGAATGTTCCCATGAAATCTCTTTCTTACCCAATTCCTCAAAGACTAGCATTCTGATCAATCCAGAGTGGAAGATGCTAGTATCCACATCCTTAGACTTGGATTGAATCCTATCTGACATCTTACCTATGCTCCTTAATAAGTAGTAGGGAATATTCATTTCAACTTTACCAGTAAAATGCAACAAAAGCCTTATATGGTGGTATAATGTGTTATGTTATCACTCCAAGAGTCACTCCCAGACTGCAAATGAGAGTAAGCTTGGTAACATAGAAATGTAAATGGATTAAAATAGTTTGAATAGGTGGATCAGCAAGAGAAGAGTAAAAAGGAGGGCATCATACTGTTGCAAATACATTCCATTGGGTGTGGAGTCACAACATCCTACAGATAAAAGGCAATCAAGTTGCCTACCAGACAAAAGGCTTATGCAAAGATGGATAGAAGAATAGAAGGTAAACAAAGAGAAGAATAACCACATAACAGAGATCCTTTCTGTAATATAGATTGAAGAGTGCTTGAACAATAATTTGTGATTAACAAGCAATTACCACAAATCGTTTGCAGCTCATGAATTCATTAACCAAAGGCAGCTTTTGATCTTCAAAATCTGTAAATATTACTCAAGCAAGATGAAAAGATAGAATGATAACAAAGAACACAAAGTCTGATAAGCAACTCTCATGAATCTCTAATGGCAGAAATGCTAATTACAACATGCCCTCATGCTTACAATTGAGCAAATAAACTGTTCCTCTAGCTCTCTCCTCTCTTGGATCATGAATCCAACCTCCTATCCTCAAGATATCTCCTTCCTTAAATAGAAAATAGCATCCAAATAACCTTAGGAGGTCGAATCCCATCTCCTCCATTGGATTCTAAGCCTTGGAGATAGGTGGCAACAATCAAAGAGACAAAAATCCAACAAACTGCTAATTTTCAGGAATTTGTTGGAAGTCATTAATAAATTGTTTCCACGTCATGCATGAGGCCTTTGATGGAGCTAAATCTTAGGTGCATGTGTCCCTTGACATCTATCTGATCCTTGAGAATCCATTTGAATCCTCCTTGACAGGTGGTAACCTCCCAACAAGGCGAATATCAAAACCGTGACCGCTACAGGAAATTAGGTAGCGCCGCTGTAAAACAGTTGGTAGCGCCACTTCTATGTCTAATATCTCTCAAACCATACTACATTTTGAAAAACTGAGAGAGGTTTTTGTTATTTGGAATGTTATGAACAAAAACCTCCTCCAGTGTTCAAAAATACCTTCTCAATTGTTCATAATCCAAGTTTCAAGTTAGTGACTCAAAACTGGTAAAATAACTCTGCACAATTCGTTTTCTGCCAGAATTTAGGTAGCGCCCGCCTGTGTGTCTGCGTGAAATTTGGTAGCGTAAATCCATGGGTGCTTTTGATGCTTGGAACCTATTGCCGTCCTAATACACACTTGCAAACGTGAGCAAAGTCCAACTCACTTAGTGTGTCCTTGGAGGCACAATGCCTAGGTTCACAGTCCACACTGTCACCTTGACTGGAACCTCTTCCTTCTAGGCTTACTCCTAGGAAAGCCAAGGGGGCTACACCCTAGTTACTAGATGTGATTTAACGTTTATGTTCTAGGAGTTGGTTTTAATTTGTTAAAGGTTTAGGGGAAAACTAACCTATGATGCTAAGGCAACAAATGCAAAGTGCAAGATCACTTATGTCAGACAGACCTTTTTCCTAAGTCAACTAAGACTAGTGCCTAAAGGTTGGGCAAGGGGTCAACTAAGTTAAAGGGAATTTAATTACAAAATATTACAAGTCTTACAAAATTACCGCTATTCCACAACAAAGATACAAGTACTTACAACAATGAATATAAGATATTACAACAATTATGAACAAGATGTATGAAATACACAAGATACAAATGAACAAGATTAACAAGTGCTTAAAATGTGAGAATTAAAAGATATTCAAAAAGTTAAGATCATTCACATAAGGCCAAGCATGCCCCAATAAGAATTGGATTGCTTTTCAATGGCAACCATAAAGCACTCAAGATCCAACAAGAAGATGCCTCCAAGTGGGATGCGCTATCTCTTGTTGAATCACGCCACAAAGAGCATCAATTGAAAGATATGAAATACTTGAAAGACAAATGCTCAACTCACTTAAAAGATTTAACACTTAGAAAATCAAACCATAGACTTGCATGAAAGATAAAAGATGTATGTGCTTGCAATCTAATGCTCTAAACAAACATAAGATATATCCCAAAGAAGATTGCCTAGAAGACTAAGTGGTTAGGAGTTGCTTAAAGATTTTACAGATTTTAGTTACGCTCCTAACTAAGTGTCAAACCTTAACCCTCCTCCTCCTATTGCCAAATGGTTGTTGGATGCTCAAGATAGTAAGGCAACGAGGCCCACCCTCGCTGTCACAGTCAACCCTAAAAATTGAGTTTTCATGGAAAGGACGCATCCTGTGCGTTGTGAGACCGTCCCCGGCCTACACCTTCCGCTGCCCCCCTCAATTCCCGTTTTAGATGGTGAAGATGGTGGAATTAGGTGTCCTAGTTGGTCTAATATATTGTTATGACTTAGGACTAAGTCTTAAGATGTGTTATAAGTGTTTTAGACGAGTTTTAGATGCCCAAAAATAGTGAAAATTGCCAAAAACCGAAACTTAAATGCTTATGAAAGTGTGCTGTAAAATGTGAAATTGAAGCATGTAAAACGACATCTAAAGCATGTAAAGAAAGTTGAGAAAGATAAACTCATCCATGTCATTCACTTAACCATTTGCATGTATAAACTTGAAGGAAAAGATGTAAATGAAAGACCAGAACAACTTGTCAAATGAACATGAAAATTGCTTTAGACCATAACCATTTAACCATATAAGTTATCTCATGAAAATAGCATGCTTAAGAAAATGAAGTTACTTGCTGAAAATAAAACTAAGTCCTACACCATTCACATGTCCATGAGTACTTTTGCAAACTTAAATGAAAATGAAAGCTTGAGATATGTTTGCCCAAGAATAGATTGTTCTAAGACATCACTACTTAGCCATAGGTATATTGCATTTAGATGTACGATTACTTAGATTGTAGTGAAACTCAAAACATGTAAATGAAACTATGCCTCAAAGGCTTAAACTAAGATGAGTATATGTGTGATGTCTATCTCTAGAAAACTTTAAACATGTAAGCAATAGAAACCATCAACATACTATCATCCTAGCCATATGATATGGGGATGTCTCTCCCAAGGTGTAGGCGACTTAATCAAAACTTGAAATGTATTGCAAAACCACTCACAGTGGCACAAGGTGGAGGCAAGCCTACCAATGTTGTGCCAAAGAGGGTTGGAAAGAAAAACTAAACAATTATTATTAGAACAAACTAGCCACACAACCTTGTCCTAATGACAAGTGGGGCAAGAAACAAAGAATGCTGAAATAAATCTATGTCCTAGCCCAACGATATTGGGGGGTTGGCTGAGCCAATCACTTTCCCAAGGTGTAGGCAACTAACTAAATTGCAAAAAATAAATTACAATAGATGAAATAGATACAAGAGAATGCAAGCCTCAAGGGAACTTCCCGGGGGCTTGCTACAATACTAGAAAAGAGTAGAAAAAAGAGGGAAATCGTTATCCACTCAAAGAAGGCTATTTTGAAGTGTTGTACGAGTGAATTTGAGCAGCATATCCCCTTGTTCCTGGTAAAAATCTGCAAAAACCAGCAAGTAAGCAAATACTTGCTGGAAATGCTGCACAACACAAAAATGTTAAGAAAAATTTCTAGTTTTTACGCAAAAAAAATTTACATAAAAATCTCCAAGTAAAAGTGAGTTTAAATGACCTATCTAAGATGGTTATCTAACTTAAATATAAATGAAATGTAAACAGAAAATCAGACTTAGTAAAACTTGGAGTTTGAGAAGGTTTTGAGAAAAGACTCCTCCTTGAGGCTTTCCCAACAATCCCTTGAGGTAAACCTGCAAAACTCAAGACAAATCGTGAAGCATGGAAGCAGATAACAAGCATGGATAGACTAACAATACGAAATACTTCAAACAATTAGCCATCCAATACATATAAACCAGCAAGAATACTCTTTGCTAATCTACTCTAGTAAACTACTTTACCAAAGATCTACTCAACACTACACAATAAACTAGAACACCACAATGTCACCTCATATGAAGAAGACAACCAAAAAACTCTTGGTTACTCCAAATCCTCCAAAGTTTTATTAATCCAAATGGGAGAGTGTTGCAGCGACAAGTTGCTCAAAGACTCTCAAGAGAAAAATGGGATGGAATGCAAGATGGCAAGAGCAAGAGAAGTGGGGCGAAAATTCAGTAGAGTAACACTAGCTCAAAGATTGGTGAAGAAATGAGGGGGTGAGGGGCTGTATTTATACCCAAGGAGTCAAAACGACCCCTCTTGGATGCATGCCAAGTGTTACATCCCAGCCCAAGGTGAGAATCTCAAGGAGGGGGGCGCACCATATGACGATTTTGGCATGGATTGAGGGTGTGGATGGGTGAAGTGGAGCGTGGGACCAAGTGAAGGTGAGGTGTGTTATCCCCACTTTTTAGGGATAATTAGGAGATCATGTCTTGAGGCCCACAGGTCTTGGACATGGAGTACTGAGAGCAGGATTGAACTGAGCATGGCCTTGGAGGGCCCGCCTTCTCTTCATTCATCATCTTTTCTCTTGCCAGCAGCAACAACATCCATCACCATCGACTTGATCCTGTATCAAAAGAGGTTCTTGCTCCATGAGGTAATCGGTCCAGGTATCATGGTATGTGTCACTTTTGATCATTGAAACCTTTGAATATATGCATTTGATTCCTTTTATCTCTAACAATTGCTTGGATCTTATATTAGCCCACTTGACCATGCTTGGGGAAATTGACAAGGTGCCCTAGCAAGCCTGTGCCCATAGGTATTGGTTTGCCACTGCGGGTATTTCTGAAAAGCCATCGTCCGCTCCCATCATAGCACCACTGTTTCATCTTATCTCATGCTCATTTATCCCATTCCCCTTGTCTGGGCATTGGGTTGACCTATTTACAAGATTGCACCTTATCTCGTGGGAAGAAGGGGCTAAAGGCCCAGAAGGTAAAAGCAGCTGGTAAAAGACAAAAGCCTAGAAATAAAACCTCGAGATGCTTCGCCCAGGGATCCCCGAGAAGGCAGTAAAAAGCCCCTCAACAAGAAATAAGAGGGACCTGGAAAATAATAAAACAAGACCTAGTCAGAGGATAGGGGGTCTCATCACGAGCCAGCCTATTAGGTCCATGGGTACCTAACAATATGACATTGCCACCATCTAGTTACCACGCCAGGGCAGTGACCTTTGGTTGCATGGCCAAGGGAAAGGGGGTCTCATCACGAGCCAGCCTTCTCATCTCTGTGAAAGTACTTGTGGGTAACGCTATCAGCTCTAGTCACCATGCCAAGGCAGTGTCCCCTGATTAGTTCTTGAACAAAAAGAAAATAAAAGAATAAAACAAGAATAAAAAGAATAAAGGCAAGAATGGGCTTGGAAAAAATGCATCCATGACAGGTACAACTCACCTTCTACAAAGGCATCCACAGGTAAACACTTATGCATCCTTGGCCCTCACTGCACCCACATGTTTGGACATCCCCTAACCACATCACCTCACTTACATGGCTTGGATGAGATTTTTCTGGAAACTTTCATTTTCTTGTGGACACTAGCCCAATAGGACGCCTTGTCCTTTTCTCCAATCTTGTATTGCGGGTTTTGGTAATGTCTTTGAGCCATTGACTGATGTATTAGGGGTTTTATGCATATGTTTAATAATATTGATGATGAGATGTGATTGACATTGCTATGATCCCTATGACTAATGAGCCCATGAAGGGCATAGCTTTTGATGTGCAGGACCATGCCCGACGAACAGGTACTATTTGGACTGGTACACATGGGGAGATGACCAGTTCGGACCTCCATGGGGCTGAAGAGCCCACCAGATGGATGTTGAGACCCCATCAGGGGGTAGAGACAGGACAAAGCTTGATCAGGGGTTTTGCACCTAAGAGGAGGAGGACGTTCCACCAGAGACACTCCGGCGGGACTAGATTTGAGGGGAATGACCCCTTTTCAGTGGAACGCTAGCCTTGGAAGGCTTAGGACGTCCCCATCTTCACCATGACGTTATACAACTTCATGGACGCTTTTGGAGGCAGACTGGGCAACAGTGGCACGTGTGGCATGTTAGAGAGGCCCCTGGTAGGCTAACGTTTTGCTCCTGGATGTCTCATTTGCCCTAAAAAAGGGCTAGCGCCTCCCTTGAAGGGGCTTTTACTCTCTTTGCAGCTCAATTAAGGTTTTAATTTGACAATTTAATGTAAAAATAGTATTATCTTGGTATTATGGCCTTGTCGGCCTTTTTATGATGTAAAAAGTAAAATTAGGTCATTGATACACTATATATTGAGGGTTTTGGCTCTTATTTTATCATGATCTTTCACTCATCACTTGGTGAGGTCTGAAATTTGTGCCCTACTTTAGGGTTTTGGCAGATTTAGTGAGGCGCACTTGTTGAAGGAAGATTCTCTTAGCATTTTTTGACATTTCTCTTGATGGAAGGTGTTACAACCTCTGTTACCAACATCGCGATAATATCGCGAGATTTACGATATTATCGGCAAAATTCGGTTTGGCGATATTATCGGCGAAATTATCGCGCGATTTACGAAATTTTCAAAATGTCGCGATATTATCGTAGATGTCGCGATAATA
>ML781911.1:1095690-1111616 GCA_009831015.1 Picea engelmannii | reverse complement strand
CCCTAAAGTAAGAGTACTTCCCGAAGAGGACACATCCTGTGCGTCGTGAGACAGTCCCCTGCCTACACCCTCCGTTGTTTTCCTCAAACCCGTTTTAGATGGTGAAGATGGTGGAATTAGGTGTCCTAGTTGGTCTGAAATATTATTATAACTTATGGGTAAGTCTTAAGGTGTGTTATGAGTGTTTTAGATGAGTTTTAAGTGCCCAAAAATGATGAATTATGCCCAAAACCGAAACTGTAAATAACTGTTGTGAAGTGTGTTGCAGACTACAAAATTGAAGACTAACACCACATCTAAAACATGAATTGAAAGCTGGAAAAAGAGACCATTTACATCACCATTTGATAACCAATAGCATGTGTGAGATATGTAAGAAAATGTTATGAAAGGGGCAAGAACAACTTGCCAAATGGAACAACACTTGAGATTTTAACCATTCAAACACATAAGTTATTCCATGTGAGTTAGCATGCTTAAGACAAGATACTTGCTGAAAATGAAAGCTAACTCTACACCATTTACATAGCAAAACCAAATGAAAGCATGAGAGTTATGTGTGCCCAAGAAATAAAAGATTGCTTCAAGACATATTATTTAACCACGTAATCTACTCCATTTGAGATACCATGCTAAAGAGTGAAATATTTATAAGAATAAAACTAAAACATGTAAATGGAAGTATGCCTTAAGGGCTTTAACTAAGTTGATATAACATGTGATGATTACTCTAGAGCATTTTAATCCATTTCAACCATATAAACCATCAACACATCACTAACATCCTAGCCATACGATTTTGGGGGTTACTCTCCCAAGGTGTAGGCAATTATGTAAGCAAAAACTTGGAAACAAAATAGCAAGAAACCACTCACAATGGCACAAGGTGGAGGCAAGCCTACCAATGTTGTGTCAAAGAGGGTTTGTAAAGAAATTGACAACAATTATTATTAAGCAATCCTAGCCACACAACCTTGTCTTAATGACAAGTGGGGCAAGAAATAAAAAATGCTCAAAAAATTATATCTTCTAGCCCAACGATTTTGGGGGGTTGGCCGAGCCAATCACTCTCCCAAGGTGTAGGCAATGAAATAACTTGCAATAAAGAAATACAAAGGCTGAAACTATACAATAGAATGCAAGCCTCAAGGGAACTTCCCGAGGGCTTGCTACAATGCTAGAAATGAATGAGGAAGAAGAGAGAGTTGTTACCCAACTAATGGAAGCTCTTTGGGAGTGTTGTAAGAGTGGATTTGGGCAGCATATCCCCTTGTTTTTGGTAAGAACCTGCAAAAAACAGCAAGCAAATGCTTGTTGGAAATGCTGCACAACACAACAAAGTAAAGAAAAATTTCTGGTTTTTACGCAGAAATTTTTCACACAAAAAATCTCCAACTAAAGTTTGAAATTATTGACCTATCTAACATGATTAGCTACAACAATATAATGGATATGAACAGAAAAATATCAGATTATAAGAAGTAAGAAGTGTGAGAAGATCTTGATGGAAAACCCCTTCTTGAGACTATCCCAACAACACCTTAGAGGCAAACCTGCAAAACTCAAGCAATATGTGAGGTATAGCAATAGATAACATGTGAGAGTAAGCTAACACAATGAAATACTTCACAATATCAACTACTCTACATATATAGATCAACAACAATACTATTGATGTATCCACTCAAGCAAACTACTTTGCCCAAGAATCTACTCAACACCATACACAATGCAAAAATTAACAATGTCACCTCATATGAAAGAAGCAAATCAGAATACTCTTGATTACTTCAAATCCTCCAAAGCTTCTTATTAGTCCAAATGGGAGAGCCTTGTAGCAACAAATTGCTCCAATGCTCTCAAGAGAAAAATGGGATGGATGTATGATGGCAAGAGCAAGAGAGTGGGGCGAAATTTCTGTAGCATAACCTTAGCTCAAAGAATGGTGAAAGAAATGAGTGAAAGGAGGCTCTATTAATGCTTGGAGAGACAAAGTCACTCATCTTGGATGAGATCCAAGTGTCAACAACCAAGCCAAAGAGAGCATCCCAAGGAGAGGGGCGCACCATCTAGGGTTTGGGTGAGGATTGATGAGTTGGAAATGTGATTTGGCATTTGGGGACAAGGTAAAGATGATGTGGGAGGCTAGGAAGGGCGCACCTCATGAGAGAGGGGCCCACATAACATCAAATTGCAATTTGGGAGGTTTCCACATGAAGTGGGGCACAAATCCCCCTAGGGGGCGAATTGGTTTGAGTGAGGTAAAGTGTTATGGGGTGAGAAAAGGTTAGGAGGTGGGTTGGGTAGGTTAGGAATCATCCCTCTTGCTCTTTTCCACCATTACATTACCCCATTAACTCAAAAATTACAAAAATTACATTTTGGCAATGTCATACTTAGCAATAAAAATTGTTGTTTTGACTGATTGACACTCCGGGTGGACAAATGCCTAGCAAAACTTGTTCGACTGAGCTGAAACTTGGTCCAAGGGTGTAGGGGGTGCCTTTCCATTTTTTTTGAGCACAAATACCCCTAGCAAAAGCCCAAGGGCCTAGTTTTTACAATAATTGCTCAAAAACAATTAATTAATTAAATAATTAAAATCCCAACCTTAGGAAAATTAATTAAATTTAATTAATTAAAAAAAACCTATCTAGACTCGACGAAATTCCGTGAAACTTTCTATGATGTCTTGCATGGTCATTTACATCATTCCTAAGCAATAGCTACCAAAGGATGAGACCATTAGAACGTCGTTCACCACTTTGGAGGAATTATTGCATGTGTGAGAGAAAAACTCAATGGAAATCAACAAGGTTGAAAAGCCCAATTGATAACCTGAGGATAAAAAACCTTCGGCGAAAAGAACTCTCCCAATGAAAACATCTCAAGGTACCTGACCTAACTATGATCCATGCAGACCTATTACATTATTAACCCATGCAGGGCTGCGGAAATTCCGTTTACAAAAATTTGTGTTGGAGGCATAAATTGTCCAGTAGAACCAAATTGTCTTCGACATATTTGCATCTGATGATGCATATCTTCATGGCACATGGAGTTGACCCCCTAGTTGAATAGGCGGGGTCAACAAGACCATTAGAACACCCTTCACCACTTTGGAGGAATTATTGGAGGTGTGAGGGAAAAACTCAAGGGAGATTAATAAGGCTGAAAAGCCCAATTAAAATCCTGAGGATAAAAAACCCTTGGTGAAAGGAAGTCTCCCAATGAAAACATCCCAAGGTACCTGACCTAACTATGATCCATGCAGACCTATTACATTACTAACCCACGCAAGGGTGCGGAAATTCCGTTTACAAAAATTTGTGTTGGAGGCATAAATTGCCCAGTAGAACCAAATTGTCTTCGACATATTTGCATCTGATGATGCATATCTTCATGGCACATGGATTTGACCCCCTAGTTGAATAGGCGGTCAACAAAACCTTGTGAGAGTGTTGTCAATTATTGTTCTTGACACTTGGCACCTTAACCAATCTTGTGCTAACAAGTTGAAGCACATAGAAATCCGGTATCACTATATTCGTGATATGGTGCAGAGGGGAGCTATAAAGCTCCAATATATTGGCACAGATGAGCAGGTTGCAGATGTGTTGACCAAGCCTCTGTCTCATGTGAAGTTTGAGCACTTCCGAGACAAGCTTGGTGTTGTCCTAAAGGACCTCCCTCGAAAGGGGGACTGATGTTGATGATACTATAATATCCTGACCAACAACCGGTAGCTCCGTTAGGATTTTATATCCTAGGGGATTGATCATCCCTGGGCAAATCCCAAAGGTTCGATAAGGACGGTCTGTCAAAGTACATGTGCATGTATATGCCAGTTGTGGTCAGTAGTGGTAGCTCCATTAGGATTTTACATCTTAGGGAATCTTTTGATTCTTGGGCAGATCCCGAAGGTTCGGTAAGGACAGTCTGTCAGAGTACCACGTGGTAGCTCCGTTAGGATTTTATATCCTAGGGAATCTTATGATTCATGGGAAGATCCCTAGGATCTGTCAGAGTACCACAAAATGTTGTTGTTGCACCTGCCTCATTCTGTTGCTATATGATAATGATGTTGATGATGTTATCTTAGCCTCGTGCTGATGATGTTGATGTTGTTGTATCAGCCTCATGTTGTTGATGATGTTATATCGGCCTAATGTTGTTGATGTTGTTGTTATAGTTTTATACTAACTGATGTTGATGTTTCAGATTCCAGCTCCATGCTGTGAACGATGATGATGATGTTATTCCAGCTCCATGCTGTAAACGATGATGATATTGATGATGAGAAAAACTTCCGATGATTTATAGATATGCCAGTCAGTGTTCCAGATGCCGATGATGTTGTTTCCCTCTCTCTCCCCTGATGATGTTGTATTGTAGAATACCCTTCTTGTTAAGGGGGAGTGTTGAAATATTGTAACTGCGAAGTATATTCTAATTATAATTGAGTTATTATTAAATAGATCAATCCCCTTTTGTGGATTAAACATGTCGGGACTTGTGTATGACCAAATCCCATATTGTGGATTGGTCAAACCTTGTTTACATGATGTTAATTGAGAAGTCGGCCCCTAGGGCTAATTAAAGTGGTTTTAGCCACTAATTGAAGAAGTCGGCCCTGCTTGATGAAAAGACACAACTCTAGCACTCCTTGGCTAGTATAAATAAGAGAGGCTAGCGCCTCATTCACTCACTCACTCAAGTCACTCATCTAGTGCACAAGTTTGAAGGAAGCTACAGTTAGAAGGAGTAGAGAGAGGCGCATTGCTCAGTCTTGGATATTCTCTAGTGTTTGGTCTTTTATCTTGGCATTGTATTGGCAATCTATATTAAGGAACTTTTTGTTGGGTTTTCTCCCCCATGAGGGTTTTCCAGGATAAAATGTTGTGTACCTTGTGATTGTGTTTCTCTCAGTGATCCTACTTATGCAATTATTGTCTAGTAAATTGAAAAGAACTTAATAGCATCTCTAAATTTAACAACTATTTGACTCTATTGATGAAGCACCCTACTTCATTTGGCATCCTTCAACACTCGGAGGGGTTATTTGGAGGTTGGTCAAGTCTTTTGTGGAGCGCTCCCCACTTTGGCATAGATTTCAAGGCATGCATGTATTATCTTGCTATTTTGGGAGAGGATGGCACACTTCTCTAGGGCACATTTTTTTCTTGTGCACGCGTTTTGGTAAATCAGTTGATGGTTTTGCAAAACAATACATGGTCTTTGAACATTATTTGATGAGTTGTAATCACCTTGAAGTATTTTATTGCGGAGTTGATTTGGTCAAATTTAATAGTGTTGAGGTGGTTGCACATTGGAGAGAATTAGTTGGGTTTTTATCTTGCCCACTTACACAAGTTTAGAGTTGTAACCACCTTGGAGCATATTTTATGATTATTTGGAGGACTTGATTTTGTCAAACTTAAAGGGATGAGATGATTGCACATTATGTTGACAAAGTGTCTCCAGACACGTAATGTTATTGATAAGGAAAAAGTGATTACAATCTGAAGTGAGGACTCATAATCAACTTCTTAACCTCACTTAAAGAAGGAGCTAGTTTATATAGCTCAACTCTAAACTAAAATCTAGGAGAACAACCAATCACATAATCACATGAGTATGATAGGTGTCATTTACATAGAAGCCGGGTGTCCTTATCCTAACAAACTAGAATAAACTAATTTTCTAAAAACATTTAATCTAGAAAATACTTAGACTATAGAACTTTAGAATTACGAGGCTAACAATCCCCCCTTTAATCCGAAAGTTCATTTTTACAAATACCAAGTTCATTTCTGAACTTAGTGAACTTTATTCTACCAAGAGGTTTGGTAAAAATATATGAAGTTTGATCTTCAAACGACAAAACTGAGGCTTGATGATGTCTTTGATGATGAGCAATCTAATAAAGTGGTACTTGGTGTCGACATGTTTAGTCTTTGAATGAAACACTGGATTCTTGGCCATCTTTATTGATGACTGACTGTCGATCAATAAAGTAGTTGGTGATTTCTGAGTTTCACCAAGATCCTGTAAAATTTTGCGTAGCCATACAATCTCACATGTTGCTTCCCAAGATGATATGTACTCTGCCTCTGCTGAAGAATTGGCAATTGTTGTCTGCTTTTTGCAATTCCAAGATACTATTGTTGAACCCATATTCATTAAATAACCTGAAGTGGATGTTCTATCATCAATGTCACCTGCAAAATCAGCATCTAAATATCCAACAAGTGTAAAAAATTTGTTCCTTTTGTAGAGAAGACCAAAATCTTTTGTACCTTGAATGTATCTTAGTACCCTTTTTGCTGAATTTCAGTGACTTTCACTTGGTTCCTGCATAAACCTTGAAAGTATACTGACTGAATATGACAAATTTCATCGAGTATTTGTCAAATAAATGAGACTTCCAACCAATTGCTTGTACTTTGTACTGTTTACCAATTCCCCCCCTTGAAATTTTGAAAATTTTAGTTTCTGCTCCATGGGGGTAGGAGAAGGTTTACAATATTCCATGCCAAATTTCTTTAACAATTCAGTGGCCTACTTAGTTTGACTAAGGAATATTTGGTTAGGATGTTGAGATACTTCAACTCTAAGATAATAATGAAGTGTCACTAAATCAGTCATTTTGAACCCTGCTTTAAGTTCTTCCTTAACTTGTTTGATGTGAGCTTCATTATTTCCTATTATGACTAAGTCATCAACATAGAGTACAAGTATCACCATGTGCTTATCTTGCATTCGAAAATACAATGTATCATCTGATTCACTTCGCTGAAAACCCACCTTTCGTAGGTACTCATCCATTTTTGCATACCAAGCTCGAGGAGCTTGTTCCAAGCCATATAAAGCTTTCACAAGTTTGCAAACTTTATGTTCTTGTCCTTTAGCTTCAAAACCTTGTGGTTGAGTCATGAAAATATCTTCCTTTAGATCACCATTCAAGAAGGCACTTTTGACATCCATTTGATGTAATTTCCAACCATTATGTGCAGCCAAATTGATAACCATTCTGATAGTATTCCATTTAGTTGTGGGTGCAAAAGTTTCTTCATAATCAATTCCTTCCTGTTGAGCAAAACCTTTAGCAACAAGTCTTGCTTTGTACTTGTCAATTTTACCATTGGGCTTGTACTTTACTCGATAAACCCATTTACAACCAATGGGCTTAACATCATGTGGACAATCAACTAAGTTCCAAGTCCCATTTGCAAGTACTGAATCATATTCATTAATCATTGCTTCTTGCCATTCTTTATGTCCAGTTGCTTCAGCAAAAGAAGTAGGCTCAGTGGAAGCATGAGCAAAATTTGCCTCTGCTCTTGAAGATCCCCCAGTTCCTGTTTTGTTCATTTCATCTGAATGAAAATCTTTGAGAAGTTGTTCGGCCCACTTTGGCTACTTATGTTGAGGGGATTGAGGATCTGAATCACCATTATTATGAAAAGAGGATTTTCAAAAAATGAGGCTCTTCTTTCATCTGAAATATCTGAGGTTGGAGAAGATTCAGTATCAGAAGAGTCTTTTGTAGTTTCATTATCAGATGAATCAGAAGAACTTTTTGATAAAGAGATGTCTTCTGGAGAAACAAAGTCTTTTTCAAACCAAAATGTTTGCTTTGACTTGTTCAACTTACCTTTACCCTTAGTGTTTTTCTTCTCTAAACGACTAAGGAGATGATTAATCTCATCTAAACTGTTACTTTCAGTTTCATCAAAAATTACATCTCTACTGACAATGAATTTTCCATCTGAAAGCAACCTATACCCTTTCTTTTCATCAGAGTATCCAATGAAGGTACACTTCGTACTTCGGTTTTCTAACTTAGTCATCTTTTCCTTAAGAACTAAAGCATAACATGTTGAGCCAAAAACCCTAAGATGATTTACCTTGGGTTTAAAACCGTACCAAGCTTCATAAGGTGTTTGTCCATCTAAAGTTGATGTAGGTGATCGATTTCTGAGATAAACTGCAATATGGACTGCTTCAGCCCAATATTTTGTGCTCAATCCTTTAAACTGCATCATAGATCTTGCCATGCCCATGAGAGTTTTGTTCATCCTTTCAGTAACTCCATTCTGTTGTGGATAATAGGAATTTGTTAGTTGCCTCTTGATTCCATTATCTCGACAATAATCATTGAGTTCAGTTGAAGTGAATTCACCTCCATTATTTGTTCTCAAAGATGCAACATTTTCTCTTGTTGCATTTTCAACCATGTGTTGAAAATTTTTAAACTTTTCAAAAGCTTCAAACTTTACCTTTAAAAAGTATACCCATGTCATTCTAGTGTAGTCATCAATGAACAATATAAAGTATCGACATCCACCGAAAGAAGATTCCATTGGACCACATACATCACTGTGAATCAACTCCAAATACTTTGTTGTTTGCCATGAGTTGGTTGGAAAAGCTTCTCGCTTTTGCTTGCCAAAAATACAAGCTTCACACTTGGAATTTTCTTTCTTGAAAGTTGGCAAAACCTTTACCAAATCTTGGGACTTAAGTTTCAAGAGACTATCAAAGTTTAAGTGACCAAATCGAAAATGCCATAATCTGAATGAGGACATTTCGGAATTCATTGTTGCTGCAAATTCTTCCTTTCTTTGGATAACTTTCCCATTCATTCTTAGTAACTTCCCATCTTCATATCCTGTCATTATTGTTTTCAAGTTATCCTTCTCTGACTTATTCTTCACCAAACCATCTTGCATGATGATTTGATGTCTAGCTTGTCTGATTGTGACTAAGGATAACAACTTTTTCTTAAAAGTTGGTACATACCAAACATTTGAAATCCATTTTTCACCAATTCTAGGGAGAAAGACTTTCACTGAATCTTTTCCTTGAGGTATATGAGTTGTATCATCAGCTAAATAAATGGGATTTAGTTGAACATCTTGATAATTCGAAAAATAGTCTCTGTAATAAGTCATATGCTGAGTAGCCCCTGTGTCCAAGATCCAATCATTTTCAAATGAATCTTCTTGTTGAACTGCTGAAAAAAACATATTCATATTGATCATCCGGGTAATCTTGATCCTCTGCATATTGAGCTGATTGTTGAGAATTTGAATTTGATGTCTGCTTAAACTTTGGCAATTGATCATTGCTTGTAAGACAATTTGATGCATAATGACCCATCTTTAAACATCTTTTACATCTCATTTGACTGAAACTTCTGCCTCTTCCTGACTGTGCATTATTATTGGGAGGATTACTTTAAAAAATTTGTTGATTAAAATGGCTACGACCTCTACCTTGACGACGACCTCTGCCACAGCCTCGATTAGAAGACTGATTCTAAAAATTTCCAAAATTTGATTTTCCTCTTCCATTAGAACTTTCATCTTTAGTGAAAAGAAGATCTTCTCCTTATTGTTTTTGTTTTCCAAAAGATTTACTATGTTGAGCCAGTGATTCACTAAGTGAATCAAAAGTCACAGTTGATAACTTATTAGTTATTTGCAAAGTCTCAAGAAAATGCTTATAAGATTGAGGCAAGCCATTTATCACAATGGAGACTAGAAAACTATCTTCAAGTTTAGGAAAATCGCCTTTGATGATTTCCTGATGAATGTTCTTAATTCTTGAAATGTATTCTAATTTCTAATACATCACCATTATCTGCTAATCTTTGTTTAAGCAATTTCATTTGTAGATCAACTCTATGAGACGCAGTAGGAGTATCAAAAAGCTTCTTGAACAGATTCCAAGCAGACCATGCATCTTTGGAATTCTCAATATGTACAAAGAGTGCAGCAAAGCAAAGTGATTTTTCATCTTTCAAATGCCATTTAGCGAAAGAAGTAGCGTCAGTTGGCTTAGTTGGAGCAGTATCACCATCAGAAATATCACGCCATAATTCATTATAGATCAAAGTGTTCTGCATGTGCCGACTCCAAGATTTGTAATTCTTGAGTCCATCTAACTTATCTGATTCTGTGAATAAATTGATTAATTTAGAGATGATGATAGATTGCCTTATTGCAAGATTGCAAGTGAATAATCCGCAAAACTCCAAAAGAGAGACAAAAGGCACCAAAAGAAGAGTACACAATCCACGCAAAAAAAGAGTGCTTTTAAGGGCTTGGCCTTGACCCTTTAAAAGTCTCGTTGAAAAGAAAAGTTTGAGAGAGTATTTTACTGGACTCTTCTCAACTTCTGAGCTTCACAGTTACAATGAAAACTTTTGAAATTTGATCCTTTTACAAGATATATAGCCTTTTACACCTTTTACAAATAGCACAATGTGCCCCCCCTTGAGCTAAAGTCATACATGAAGTAACACTACTCAAAAGATTAATAATCAAAATCCTTTTACAAAAAATGCCTCCCTTTAATCCACTTATCACTCCCAAAAAAAAAATTTACATAAAGTTATGACTTCTTATCACTCCATATCTTTATGTGACATGATTTATATTTCTCCCAAAAAATTTAACAAATAACATTACTCTTAAAACTTGTGCCAAAATTGTCTTATATGCATAGCATAGTTTTATAATAAGAGGAATGAAACTTTTTTAATTTCGAAATAAGCCAATTCAAACTTTAAATCCACGACACCCACCTCACAGCAATCTTTTGATAGATGAGCGAATACCAAGCGAATTGTGGAGCGAATCTTGGAGAGACAAGTCGTTGTAGATCATGCGCATAGTATCCAAGGTAGCATCGCCTTGCAATTTTTGTAATGTTTACCAAAACAGCTTTGAGAGCTAATTCCTAGACCCGCCTCTATCAAATCTAGTTCAAGGCCCAATACATGTATGTAATACACAGATCCATCAGAAATTTGATATGTTTGTTGTCTGTGTACGAGTTTGCAGATCACAGAGAAGGGAAACCCTAAGTTCCACGAGATCGAGGAGAGGGAAAACAGATCACAATGGTTGTGATCGCTTGATCATTGGTGGGTGCGTTTCAGATCGTTGTAAGGGAGCGCAGATCTTGCCAATTTTGCCACGCTATCGCTGGTGGGTGCATTTCAGATCTTTGTAAGGGAACGCAGATCGAAGCTTGTTTCTTCTCAGAGTTTAAGTGTTAGACATGCATATTCAGTGAAGCATATCTAATATTGTGTGCACCAGCTGGAGAAGGGATCGAAACTCAATGGGCCTTAGTGTCCGTGCCTCTTTCCCTTCATAAGAACTCAATGAATTGGATTCAGGAGATCCAAGGTTCGAAAGAATTGCAAGCAGCCTGTTTCAAGCACCGGAGCGAATAGGGAAACCATTGTGTTGCTTGAAACGGTGTCGAAGAACTTGATACCCTCGTCGTCACGAATGAATTTGTCTCACAATGAGATTCGGACACTGAAAGGAAGTTGTGCAATATGCTTGGAGGCGATGAAACCCAGCTACGGACATGCGATGTGGATCAATCGCCTTTGCCATATTCAAACGGAATTGAGATTGTGGAGATTGCTAAGATGAGTGAGATCGTCGAGGTAGAAAAGTGATGCAGATCTTGTACAAAAAAAATGATGGCTAGAGCTAGATTTTAAAAAAAATCAGAAAACCAGATTGCCAGATTTATTCATATCTGCAGCAATTTACACAGATCTGAAGAATGCAGATTTAGATTTATCAAGATCTATAGCTCTCTTTAACAAGAAATTGTCAAATTTACACAGATATGAAGCAATTTGTACAATAAAAATGAGCCCTCTTCATGGATTACAGTTGATCTACTTGTTAAACAAAGTAGATCTTTTCATAAAATAATCTCAGTACTGTTGTCCTTGAATTTGAAGAGATCTTGGATGATGTTGTGGAGACTTCCTTGCTTCCTCAATCCATCACCATTTCACCATGGCTCTGATACCATGTTGACAAAGTGTCCTCAGACACGTAATTTTATTGATAAGGAAAAAGTGATTACAATCTGAAGTGAGGACTCATAATCAACTTCTTAACCTCACTTGAAGAACGAGGTAGTTTATATAGCTCAACTCTAAACTAAAATCTAGGAGAACAACCAATCACATGAGTATGATAGGTGTCCTTTACATAGAAGCTAGGTGTCCTTATCCTAACAAACTAGAATAAACTAATTTTCTAAAAGCATATAATCTAGAAAATACTTAGACTATAGAACTTTAGGATCATGAGGCTAACACATTAGAGATAGCATTTTTCTATTTTTGGGAAGTTGTTGAAGGTCCCAAGACCTTTGACATATCATGCATGTGAAGCACTCCACCTATTTGGCACTTTTCACACGTTTCTAGGGAGTTAGTTGGTTCAACCTACCATGGGTCCACATGTGGGAAGGAATTCCTTGTTGACTTGGTTCTTGTACACCTTACCACACCTTGTTCACATGCAATGGAGAATATTTATTGCACACATATTCATGCACCTTATAGACCACATTACTATTTTTGGAGGAGGATATGGAGCATTCTCTTAGGGGGATTATTTTATTATTTTCTCACTCATCCATCTTGGAGGGTGCACATATGGAGGAGTATATTTTATTATTTTATGGAGCCTTGCATGTTGGAGGTTGTAACTACTTCAATATTTTATCATTTGTTGACTAGTCTCATGGAAGTGGTTACTTGAAGAGCATTATTTTATTGTATTTGCATGCATGCATCTTGTGAACCACTTGTTATTTTTGGAAAGGTGGTTATGGAACATTCTCCTAGGAGAAGTATTTTATCGTTTTATCACCCATATATCTTGAAGGGTGCACTTAGTGAGTTCTTCTAGGTGGACCTTGGAGCATATCCTCCCATGTCAAAGATTATTTCATGTGTATTGTTGAGCTAGCACCTTGGAAAGTGCATTGTAAGTGGACCAATTTAGCATTTTGACATGGTAAAAAGCTTATTTTAGTTATCTTGTGTTAATGTTTGTAGCATCGAATAGGTACTTCCACATCGGTTTTGTGTCTAACATGTGGAAGTCGTCCTCAATGCCTCTCAGGACTTAGGAAATTCACTTTAATAAAGTGATTATTAAAGTGAATACCTTTTTGTAATTAATGTGAGTTTAATTTAATTAAATGCCCAAGTATTTGGCATTAGTGAGTTAAATTAAATCCTAGCCATTAGATCATAAAGTGAAAGTGAGATCTAATCTCAGCCATTGATCACTTTGGAGATTTAGGGTTTTGAATTTAGGGTAAATTTTTTACCATTGACATGGTAAAAAACTTATTTTAGTTATCTTGTGTTGATGTTTGTAGCATCGAATAGGTACTTCCACATCAATTTTGTGTCTAACCTGTGGAAGTCGTCCTTAATGCCTCTCGGGACTTAGAGATTCACTTTAATAAAGTGATTATTAAAGTGAATACCTTTTGTAATTAATGTGAGTTTAATTTAATTAAATGCCCAAGTATTTGGTATTAGTGTGTTAAATTAAATCCTAGCCATTAGATCATAAAGTGAAGGTGAGATCTAATCTCAGACATTAATCACTTTGGAGATCTAGGGTTTTGGATTTAGGGTAAACTCAAGATTATAAAAGGCAACCTAAGTAAGAGGAGGAGACACACATAGAGTGAGATAGGAGATCCCATTGATTGGGCGGAGAAGGACTTTCATCCAAGTGTGCAAGGGCAGGGTCTAAGGAAAGGAGCAAAGGGGCAACAAAGGAGTAGCATCCAGGTGTGATAGGCTAGGCTATTTTGTTGTTTTGTATTATTCCTCAGGTGGGTCATTATCCCAGGACGAGAGCCCAGATTTCATCTTAATAAAATCAACAAGGTATTGGTTTTCCCTTAGGGGTTTTGTCCAAGGGTATTTACCCAGAAAATTACGTGTGTTAACCCCTAGATTTTCACCCTTGAAAATCTTGAGGGTTCAGAGACAACATGCACTATTTTGACTGGCATTCTGAGATTCTCCCAAATTTTAGCACCTGTGTTGAGTCAGAGGTTGGTTCCCATCAGAGACAGGTATATGATCAGTACGTGGTTGCTTTGTTTTAGAGTTAGAGTTAGCTTGGTTTCCCATGCATTTGAGAGAGATGTTTACATATAGCAGGTGTCCCTACTTTTTAGGAAACGTGGTTTGAGTGGGTCACTTGGCAGTTTGGAGCAGTTTTGAGCATACAAGGATGGTCCTTGCATGATTCTAGGCCCGATTGCACTTTTCCGGGTGACATGCAGGAACTTTCTATTTTTAGCAGGTTTAGCTCTAGGCCCCAGATTCATATTATGAGCACGCAGTGTGGATCCTTTAGACATTTTGAGTCTTTTGGACCTTTTTTGGGATGATTTGTCACAAATTTCTATTTTTAGCAGGTTGAGCACCAGGGCTTGCATGTCAATTCCGATTACAGATTTGGAATCCTCTCGAAAAATTGAATCCGATGAGTATGATATCATTGACATGAGAGCACATTCTATTTTTAGCAATGTCTATTTTTAGACAGTTGACATGTGGCGGTGTTCTCCTAGTCATCCTAAGCATTTTTTACATTTTCCTAAAATGTAGGAGTCGGACCCTATTTTTAGCAGTTTCTATAAATAGCAAGGGTGATGATCTCCAAATGTGACAAGTGGCAGGCTCAAATTCCGACATTTGGCAAAGTTTCAGTGCGATGTCATCTACATGGCATCATTTGACCAAGGGCGCGTTTTCCAAGGCATGAGCATTAAGTGAGAATTAATTAAGGTGAAGAGGGCACATAGGATGAGATGGCACTTCCCTGGGGAAAGTTTATCCAGTACAGGATAAATTTCTCACTAACCTTTCCTCACTTACCATAGTTTCACTTTCCATGCATCAGTTTCTCAAATTCTCCCTAATTTTCTTTTAAACGCTAATTTCCTAAATTTTAGGAAAATCCCTAAAAAATAGGGCGAATTTCCACTTGGCTAAACTCACTCATTACTTGGGCCAAATTTAGAAATTTGACATGCGTTAGATTGCTAATTTCGTCCTCCATGCTTTTTACTCACTCCATAAAACTTATGCGCATGATCTAACTCCCCATTCATTACTTCTTTTTCCT
Organism: Picea engelmannii; assembly: GCA_009831015.1. Classification (NCBI taxonomy): domain Eukaryota; kingdom Viridiplantae; phylum Streptophyta; class Pinopsida; order Pinales; family Pinaceae; genus Picea; species Picea engelmannii. The sequence goes on along the minus strand of ML781911.1, from coordinate 1,096,620 downwards.
CAAATGAGCCCTCACTCCTCTCGCCCTCACACGTGCGACGCATGGTTCAATGCTAACTCTCTCTCCTTGCTTGCATGTCACATCTATCTCTTCTAAAACCCCTTCCTAGCTATTCTTTTCCACATATGTGCTTCCTTGGAGCCTAGTCCTCACATGGGGCTCTAAAATTCTCACTCTCTCATCTCCAAGTGTGCCCTCCCTAAATTTTAGGGCGCATTTCTCTATCTCTTGTGCATTAAACTTTCCTATTTCCTCATACCCACTCTCCTATCTCTTGGCATGTGCCTAGCTTCTATTTTCTTCACTCCTATTCCTATTCCTCTCATACGCTCCTCCTATTCTCCTTTCTCTCATGCACATCTTTGATCTTCCCTTAGCTAGTGCGCATTACTCCCATGCTTTGTCATCCTCTTGCCACGCATGCAACACCTCACACATGGAGTTATCTACTCATCTACTCTAGTTTCCCTCATGCGCATCATTCCTCACTCTTTTTTTCTCCCTTCATGCGCATATTGTAATGTCCCCATTTTGGGACATTATAACATTACAACATTTCAGAGTATTATGCTTGCCCGAGTAGCCAGATAGGGGTGACAGAGAGTTCGGGAGATATTGAGGGGTTTATTTGGGCCCGACTTGTATCGTTCATCATCAGGATCCATTCCGCACAGCTGGGCTTTGGTTTCGTTGCATTCCGACGATTTCCGTAATTTTGAGTTATTATGGGACATATCTTAATTAAATTCACTAAGAAGGTCATAATGGGCATATTACTTGGAGAAATATCTTAGTGTAATAGCTCATCGGAATCGGGAGGAAGAGTATTACAGGATAAGATGATGAGAAGTGAGTTTCAGTGGCCGGAGAAGCCATCAGGATGGATAAATCACTTTTTACAGGCAAAATGACTAATTAATTAATTAATTA
>ML781911.1:1077607-1090038 GCA_009831015.1 Picea engelmannii | reverse complement strand
CTGACATGCAAACACTTTAAACAAGAGATCGTCTACATCAAACCCTAAAACGCATCCAGAAACCCCCAGTGTATCAGATCTGCATGTTAGAATAGGAAGATCATGGCAAATATCTTGATCAGCCGGATCAGGGATATTTCACATATCTCTATTCCTATTCTCCGTCTCCCATCTCCTATGCGACCATGTTATCTCCTCCTTGAAATGTGTGCCCCTCACACTATATATTGGATGGTCGGCATTGGATCAGATTTTTGCAGCAGCATCACATACTTCTCTTCTCTCTCTTATATCATTCTATCTAGTCTAGCTACTCTGTCTTTGAGCAAGGGTGATCATCGTACCGATTGTGGACTTGTTGATTGTGGCGCAATCAACCCTTTGGCAAGCCTATAATAAAAAAGTTTTGTGTTTGTTTCCGAACCTTCCTTCTTGTTGGTGTTTTGATTAATTTTTGCAAATTCATTAAGTAGTTCATTACTATTCAATGTGGTTTTAATCAATCTTTTGAGTAGTTTCTCTTTCTTTTCTTTCTATTTCTTTTGTACTAACCCTGCAGGATCCCTCCAAGCTAAAAAATTATCTTTTCCCCCATGTCTTGGGCAGAATTAACACGCTGTCCAAGACATTACAGCCATTGTTTTTTGTCTTATTTTGCAGAAAATCAGACCTTAGAACAGTAGCAAATCACCCTAGGGACTCCCCCATGAGGCTGGCAAGCACCAGCCCAAATAGAGAGGGGTCTACCCCGTGACAATTTGGGACTTTTCTCCTTTAATTAGCCGTTTTTCCATAGCTGAAATTTCTATTATATATAAGAGGGTGAAAAAGTGTGCAAATGTGTTTGGTTTCCTGTTGTGCTTCCGTTGATTTATTTATTTAGATCGTTAAAACTCAGTCGTGCTTTTATTCAGTAAAATTTGCTTAATAAGTTTATTACAGCAAGGGTTTTCTAGGAAATAAATTATTGGGTGCTGGGTTGCCGAAATTTAACATGCTATCAGAGCGTAATCTCTGAAGAAGGAAACCAGTTGCACAGAAAAAGTAACTTTTGCAGCACAGGGAGGTTTTATTTTTGCAGGCTGCGGGGTAAATTAATATAAAAAAAAAGAAGAAAAGCAGCAGCGTACGGCCATTGTATGGCCGCGTCGTACTGCGGTATGTCCCCATGAAAGCAGTGGCTGCAGTGGAGCAGCCGTGTGAAGGTGTCAGGCTGCAGAGGAGCAGGAAGCCGCACGGAACAGCAACCGCAGGCTGCTGCTGAGATACACGCGAGCCGGTGGAAGACACCAGCAAAGGAAGTAGTCGGCGATGCTGGGAGCAGGGCGGACAAGGCTGAAGACAGCAGAGGGAATGCGAAGGAGCCGCACACTAGGGGATAGGCAGCTGCTAGGTGAAGAGAGGGGTGGGCTTCCGCATGAGCAGCTACCGACAGGGCCAGCTGCCGAATCCAGCTGGCCGGCCACAGCCACCAACCACTACAGCCAGCCAGGTGGGGCAGCAAGGCTGCCAGCCAGCAGAGCGCCAGCAGGGCCCAGGAAGCCTTGGGCAGGCCACGCAGGCCGCCGTGCAGCCCCAGACAAAGCTTGGGCAGACCGCAGGAGGTCCGGGCAGCTTCGGGCAGCATGCAGAAATTCAAAGGGAATCACATATCCGACACATTGATTGACTGAATTGAGACAAAGGGACCACACAAAAGTGTTTGGGGAGCAGATGCAGCAGGCTGATGAGTAGATTCACAAACAATTGGGAGAAAGCAACATGAAGTACAAGGAACAGGCAAATCAATACAGCAGATTCAAGGCGTTTAAAGTTGGAGACTTGGTGATGGTAAATTTGTGGAAGGAGCATCTTCCGAAGGACACATACACAAAGCTAAATTTCAGGAAGATTGGACCTCGTTGAATCTGCCAGAAGTTCAATGACAATGTCTATGAGGTTCAGTTACCAACAAAGTTTGATCTTTCTCCAATTTTTAATGTTGCAAACTTATATCTTTACCATGCAAGTGAACCATCTAAGGGAGATGAAATAGCAGGGATTAGTTGGGAAGATCAGATGCCTAGAATGAACCTGGAGATATCGTGGAAGTACCACAAGAGAAGATGTTTAGCACCAGGTCTGCAAAATACAAGCGATATTAGTCAAGTGGAACAATAGACCAGATATACAAAATATGTGGCTTTCAGAGGTAAAGTTCAGGAAACTGAGCAGAAAGCACAGTTTGTGTTTTTGCAGAAGTTGCGCGAAGGTGTGCAGATTTTTCTATACAAGTGGAAGACGATGCAGTTGAATTTGTGAGAAATCGCATAGATTTTCCTATGCAAGGGGAAGATGATGCAGGAGAGTTTATGAGAAGTATGCAGAAGACAATGTGGTGCAAGGTTCATGTGGAAGTGTGCAAGGCAGAGCTGTGACAGCAAGGAGAAAAGTCAGGAAGAAAGTATGGAAAGAATCAGAGTAGAAGTGAACAGAAAGGATGGAATTGGTTTGTGCAGAAGTCAGTTTGAGATGAGCTATGCAGTTTTGAGGAGTTTGGGTGGTTGTGCACTTTGGGTTGGAAGAAAGATATGCAGTTTGAAGGTAAGGCAAACAGTGCAGACTGGAAGGTGAAGAGACGAGCAGATGAAACAGCGCACATGTCCAGAAGTTTTGGAAGTGACAATAACCTGACGGTTGGTGCGACTGAAATGCTACAAAACAAACAGATAAATAAGCTGTAGTTTGATCATAGAAGTAGTTGTGACTCGTGAGAGATAAGATAAAATTTTTATCATAGAAGTAGTTGTGAGAGATAAGATAATTTTACTAATGTGTAATGAATGACCACAAAAGTAGGTCAATGGGACTAAGGAGTACATTCAGTTAAAAGTACAATGTGGGAGTGCAAAAGCATCTCCTACAACAAAATAAGAAAGAAAGAAACTAGGCATTAAGAAGAAGCCTAAATGCTAAAGTACAAGATAAAGTAATAAAAGCTAAGAGCATAGCCTCAGTGTTAAGCCAAAGAAAGATGTGCAGGCTAGCTGGAGCTGTCTGCCAAGTGCGAGAGGGGGGACCGAGGGGGGAGTGAAGACAAGCAACTGTGAGGAATTCTGAGTCACAGAATGAGAAGATATTTGTAACCTATGTACTTCCCTGTATTTAATGAAAGATAGAGTTGGTCTAAGACTGCATATGATTTTGGCTCTGTTTTGTATCTGTTAACTGTGCAGATCTATAACGCTTTTGTCTGTTAGTTGAATGTGCAGGTTGCCACTGCATGCAAAAAAGGTGGAAAAGTGAGGCCCGGCTGCTGCTGCATCACTTTTGATAAATATGTGCTGTTTTCCCCCCTTTTGATCAAGAAATTTATATTTTAACAAAAGACTAGGTCAATATCTTCCATATTAAAACATAGAACGCACCTCCACTATATCTCTCTCATAAAGATCAGGTAAATATTCTCTTCTTTCAAATTCATCAAGCAACCTTGTTATACCCATAGAATCATTTGTAGAAACTGCATATCCCAAAACAGCATGTCCAGATTCTTCCAGTTTAACTGCAGCACGCCTGACACCTCCTGTCTGTAATTATTAAAGCCAAGAGTAAGAACAAACAAAAAAATTTAAGTTTCGAAAACAAATACACCTGTATGCCTATGATTAAAATACAAAGAAGACAAATTTCTCAGTTATTTATCTTGTGTGGTTGAAGGAAAATATAAATCATACTATAAACACAGAAATAAGGTAAGGAAATCTTGACAATCAAATCACAAAAAGTGCTTCAAAATCTATAAGATAATTTTACAGGAAACCAGCAGCAGCATCTTCTACTTTATTCCATATTGTTTCTATATTGTTTCTGTATGTGGAAAACAACAAGACATCTTAGCCATTGAGAACAAACCCATAAACATTCAGAACAGTGAGCCTGCAATGCATCTGGAATGCTACAGGATCAACATTTTAAATTCCACTCCAATCATTTACCAAATTTTAATGTGCCCACATAAGTCCCAGAGACAGCAATCTGTTTGAAAGCTTGGAAGCAGTCATAGTATGACAATTGTTATTCATGTTTACCACCATGCAGATGCAACGGCTTGTATACAGAGTGACTTATTTTATTTGCCCAGACAAACATCTATGCATGTGCTTTGGGCATTGCACATGGAACTATCTGAGAAGTACATCTTCAAAATATGTTTAGGCGATAACTTTATTTGATTTGGCATTATGCTTTGTACTCTAAATTCATCTTCTTAAGAAAATGATATGCATTTGTATATTTATATAGCAAAGTTTGACAACCATTTGTCTAGACTCTAGACAAGCATTACAAATAATTGCAAAAGGCCTATATTACATAAGGCAACCTATCAGCCTCTTGGGTTAGCTCAGTCAGGTTGAACCAACCAGTTTCAAGACGTAAATCGCTGAGAGGCCATGGTTCAAGTCCAGTAGAGTCCCTCTAGGTTGAGTCCATTTTGTACTCCAGCAGCATTTACCCTGGGCACCATTCACAGAATGTGAGGAAGTGCTTGGAGGGTTTCTCCAAGGACATTTTCCATGGAAAAAAAAATGAGGCAACCTATCACCCTTATGAGGAAGTGGCCCTGCACAAAGGTCCTAGGAGTTCATGACCAGAGTTTCCAAGACTTGCACTGCACGTATAGAATTTTGAAAATCCAGGTTCACAAGAACAGGAATGCAACAAGGTATAGCTGTACGAAACATTCAACAAATCACACACAATGTTATGGCCCTGCAGAGAATAATTAATATAAAGAACAAAACAACAAAATGGATTTTAACATAGCCCAAGGCGTTCACTCGATCAGTTGTCGCCAATGTTGTTGGGCATTTGACTATTTCTGTGCTGGCATGTACTCGGTTCAAATCCCCCTAACTGAGGAGCACTAGTCTACGCCGACGTGTTTACTAAGCATGCCATCCACGAATGTGGAAAAGGATCACTTTGGTTTCCCCATGAGGTTTTCCTTGGGGAAAAAATGGATCTTAACATTTAGAGGATAGCTTCATAGAGGAAAGGAAATTATATATCTTTTTAAGAAGAGAAAAATATAAATTTTAATGAAGCATGGCCTGTTGTGGACTGATATAGCAGCCTCCTGTGTACTGGTATTCGCTGCCTATATTGACTGTTGTAGCAGCCTCCTGTAGACTGATATGCGCTGCCTATATTACTGTTATAGCAGCTTCCTTTCTGGACTGATATTCGCTGCCTATATGACTGTTATAGCAGCCTCCTGTAGACTGATATGTGCTGCCTATATGGACTGATATACTTCAGCACATTAAACAAGCACTCACACCCTCACAAAACACAATGACAATAAGGAGGGTCGACCTCTTCTTATATAGGAATGGAGAGGTGAAGGAGAGGGCTCGAATTAGAAACTTTATTGCATGCTAGACATAACTCAGCTTTACACTTTAGTTCAAGTTTAGAACTTGAATTTACACTTGAGTTCAAGTTTAAAACTTGACTTTACACTTCAGATACAACTTGCCCTTGGCATGGCACTGCATGTGATGCAAACTCAACAATTGACTCGACCTTGACTGGACATGCATGCGAACTACTCAGCATGCACATGACATGCATGCATGTCATGCATGCAACATGCACCTAGACATGCATGCAACATGCAACAAAAACTTGACAACTTTGACTTTGACATAGACATGCAATTTTGACTTTTACAACTCGACTCTTAAAATGGCAATTCGAATTTCTTCATGGTGGATGGTGTTACACGTGCCAACGCACTAGATCAATACATTTACATCATTTGTAATATCAGGGAGATTATTTGTTTCTAGCTCATAGGAATTTTATGTTCAACCTAACTTTTGCTAGATGCCTTGACTTTTGCTCATGGCTCACAAGGCTTGACTAGGCTCACAGAGCTTATATGTTCCCCGTAACTTTTGCACTAGTCTGTCTATGATCACAGAGGTTGTACATTCCCCCTAACTTTTGCACTAGACTGTCTATGCTCACAAAGGTTGTACGTTCCTCTTGACTTTTGCATTAGACTTACATCTCGACTTTTGTCTTAGACTTACAAGGCTTCTACCTTTGCCTTGGCTTGACTCACAAGATCATATAGCATCTCGTTCGTCCTGACTTTTAGTTTGACTCACAGAGGTTGTATATTCCCTGTGACTTTTCTCAATACCTCACAAGACTGGTTGATTCTCCAAATCTCCCTGGCTAGCCTCGGGGTGGCCCATATGGCCTCTCATTCGAGAATGACTGTCAATGCTGCCAAATTTAACACAAATTTGTCCCAAGTACTTGCAAAAGACATTGTTCATAAGGCACATAAATGTAACTAGTGCAATTTGTCAAACCAACGAGCACTACTACAAACTCATAATGGCTATGTCATGTCCTAAAAGTTGTTTTTTAAATGTCTTCATCTTGGAGTCAAACTTCGTGATAGCTCAACCTTGAGTCAATCTTTGAGAAGACTTTTGCTCCTCTCATTTGCTTGAACAAATCATTAATTCTAAGCAATGGGTAATTGTTCTTGATTCTTGTTTTGTTCAGAGGCCTATAATGAATACATAATTTGAATGTTCCATCTTTCTTTTTCACAAATAACATGGGTCTCTTGTTAGTTTTTCGGGCTACTCCAAAAGTGTTTACACCATGTTTGGGGTGCTTTATAAGCTTTGGGGTACATGGTGTGTTATAATATGATGGATGTGCTCATTTTACCATAGGTCGAAGCCACCCTCCGAGCACCTTAACCTTGACAGAGAATCACTCTGGAAGCAAACCCTAGGCTAGATAGCCAAACAAAGGGTGTCGCACCTTTCTCCAAGGATAGCGCACCAAACAAGAGCTGATCAGATAGTCCAAACCATAACCAAGAGATAGTCCAAGCCAAAACGTAATCTGCTAGCTGCAACAACAGTTCTCCTCCAAACTTGCGCACAAACTGGCTAATTGCAGTGCGCACAAGTGTTGCTTCTGCAGTTCTGAGAATGCCTGCCAGTATAAAGACTGGCCTCCTGTATTTATAGTATTTCTGGCTAACTGCCTGGGCCGACTTCTCATTCTAGGTGCCTAATTACTTAGTATATAATATTTCCTTTAGTTGACTTCTTCTCTTGGAGGCTAATAACCTAATACAAGTTATCCTCTTGAACCGACTTGTCTTCTAGGGTTATTAGCCGACTAATTAGGGTTTCTTCTTGCTTCCTGGAATATTCTATTCTCGTCAGGTTTACACGTGGAGGTAAATACCTCCCGCAGCTACCATAATATCAACACTCCCTCCTAGCTAGGGAGGTATTACAGGTAATGGTCTTGAGCACAAATATACCATTCACCCGGTAGCATCAACATAGTTGTATAGACTATCTCATGACTGGATCATGAGCACCATCATCACTATCAGTGTCATCAACTGCATCATCTCTCGAAACTATACTCCATCTGAGTAATGATGCTGGATAAGTCACTCACTCCATAGAGTGACACAAGAACCATTCTTCTAATCCAGACATATGTCCTAGAAGAATAGATGTCCTAGACCATTTTTCGTCTGGAAAATCTCATTGATCATCCATCTGGCTGAAAATCATTTCCAACACTGTTGATAGTCTTCAAGGCAATTGGAACAATATCATTCAATAGAATACAACTGTGTCTATCCATAGTAGTACACAACTACAATCCAATGGTACACTGCCACACCAAGTAGCACACAGATACTTGATCAATGACATATAGTCACAATTAGTGGAACACATCCACCATAGTAGCATACATCTATTGTCCAGAGACATACAGTCTCCATAACAATCAACTAATATCAACCTGCACAGAAAACATTGTTATGATATAAACTGAATCATCTGGGCCATTCTTCCACTCACATCTGTGAGATCTGGAAGAGCATCTGCCCTTAGAAAGTCAAACATCAATGATGAGCTATCTGAACTATTCTTCTCAAGCAAGGAAGAATAACTGTCACGATTTCTGAGCCTGGACCATTCCCCACCCTGGGCCATTCCTCCAGCACTAAACAAAGTGCAACTTGGAGAGAATGAGTCTACCTTAGGGAATGCCTGTCCCTAATTGTTGAACCTGGGCCATTCAACTATCTGGGCCATTCCTCCGACACTAAACAAAGTGCAACCTGGAGAGAATGAATCTGCCCTAAGGAATGACTGTCCGGACCATTTCCTAAGGAAATGACTGTCCTACACCAACCTCCAAAACGGACGATTCTTCAAAACTGCTCGCAACTGTGAGCTTCGAAAGAATGACTGTCTAGCGAGGCGGACCAGTCTTCTTGATTAACCATCAAGAAGAGAGATTATCCTAGACCATTCCCTATGTTAACCATGTTATCCCCACTTTTTAGGGATAACTAGGAGACCATGTCTTGAGGCCCACAGGTCCTAGACATAGAGTACCGAGAGCAGGATTGACCTGAGCATGACCCTGGAGGGCCCACCTTTTCTTCACTCATCATCCTTGTCTTGTCAGCAGCAACAGCAGCAGCATCCATCACCATCGACTTGATCCTGTATCAGAAGAGGTTCTTGCTCCATGAGGTAATTGGTCCAGGTATCATGGTATGTGTCACTTTTGATCATTGAAACCTTTAAATATATGCATCGGATTCCTTTCATCTCTAACAACTCCTTGGATCTTACATTAGCCCACTTGACAATGCTTGGGGAAATTGACAGGGTGCCCTAGCAAGCTTGTGCCCATAGGTCTTGGTTTGCCACTGCGGGAATTTCTGAAAAGCCATCGTCCGCTCCCATCATAGCACCACTGTTTCATCTTATCTCCCGCTCATTTATCCCACTCCCCTTGTCCGAGCATTGGGTTGACCTATTTACAGGATTGCACCTTATCTCGTGGGAAGAAGGGGCTAAAGGCCCCAGAAGTTAAAAGCAGTTGGTAAAAGACAAAAGCCTAGAAATAAAACCTCAAGATGCTTCGCCCAGGGATCCCCGAGAAGGCAGTAAAAAGCCTCTCAGCAAGAAACAAGAGGGACCCAGAAAATAACAAAACAAGACCTAGTCAGAGGATAGGGGGTCTCATCACGAGCCAGCCTATTAGGTCCATGGGTACCTAACAGTATGACAATGCCACCATTTGGTTACCACGCCAGGGCAATGACCTTTGGTTGCATGGCCAAGCGAAAGGGGGTTTCATCACGAGCCAGCCTTCTCATCTCTATGAAAGTACTTGTGGGTAACGTTGTCAGCTCTGGTCACCATGCCAAGGCAGTGTCCCCTGGTTAGTTCTTGAACAAAAAAAAAAACAAATAAAAGAATAAAACAAGAATAAAAAGAATAAAGGCAAGAATGGGCTTGGAAAAATGCATCCATGACAGGTACAACTCGCCTTCTACAAAGGCACCCACAGGTAACACTTGTGCATCATTGGCCCTCACTGCACCCACATGTTTGGACATCCCTAGCCACATCACCTCACTTACATGGCTTGGATAATATCTTTCTGGAAACTTTCCTTTTCTTGTGGACACTGGCCCAATAGGACGCCTTGACCTTTTCTCCAACTTTGTATTGCGGGTTTTTGTAATGTCTTTGAGCTATTGATTGATGTATTAGGGGTTTTTATGCATATGTTTAATAATATTGATGATGAGATGTGATTGACATTGCTATGATCCCTGTGACTAATGAGCCCATGGAGGGCGTAGCTTTTGATGTACAGGACCATGCCCGACGGACAGGTACCACTTGGACCGGTACACATGAGGAGATGACCAGTTCGGACCTCCATGGGGCTGAAGAGCCCACCAGATGGATGTTGAGACCCCATCAGGGGGCAAAGACAGGACAGAGTTTGATCAGAGGTTTTGCACCTGAGAGGAAGAGGACGTTCCACCAGAGACACTCCGACAGGACTAGACCTAGGGGGAATGACCCCTTTTCAGTGGAACGCTAGCCTTGGAAGGCTTAGGACGTCCGCATCTTCACCATGACGTCATCTAGCTTCATGGACACTTTTGGAGACAGACTGGGCAGCAATGGCACGTGTGGCATGTTGAAGAGGCCCCTGGAGGGGCTAACGTTTTGCTTCTAAATGCTGCACTGGCCCTAGAAAGGGCTAATGTCTCCCTCAGAGGGGCTTGACGTCTCACCTTTGCTTGATTAGGGTTTTACTTAGCATTTAATGTAAAAACAGTAAAAACAATATTATTTTGGTATTATGGCCTTGTCGGCTTTTTTATGACCTAAAAGGTAAATTAGGTCATTGATACACTATATATTGAGGGTTTTCACTCTCATTTTGATCATCATCTTTCACTCACCACTTGGTGAGGTCTGAAATTTCCGCCCTACTTTAGGGTTTTGGCTGATTTAGTGAGGCGCACTTGTTGAAGGAAGATTCTCTTGGAATTTTTTAGGCATTTCTCTTGATGGAAGGTGTTACAACTAGGGTTTGCTATGATGTTTCTTGGTGAAATGTAGGTGAAATTCTGCAAAACTTCTTAATCGAATGGTTGTATTGTTATTACTTGCATTTATTATTATAAATTTGGTGCATAAACCCTAGGTGACAAGCACACATAATTGGTCCTTGTCTCATGTCCCCGTCGAGATTTCTAGCCATCTTGTTTGCTGAAGTGAGATAGAGCCTTGCCATAGCAACACTCTGCTCTTTCATGCTGAAGAGGATTGAGCCTAGCCTTAGCTACACTCATTTTCCCCTCTTCATATGCTAGTCATACTTCCTAGAGCTCAAGAAGGAGGAGACGTCCCAAGCCTAGGATATCTACATTTAGGGTCGTTTTCTTCTAGGGTTTGATGATAGAGCCTTGTTGTAGCAACACTCTCCCTCATTTAACTCTCATGTCTTGACTTTATCTTTCATGCTAGCCTGTTTTGCCATCTAAGGAAGGAGGAGAGAGCACGAGGCCTTGCCATAGCAACACCAGAGTGAGCCTCTCTCCCCTAGGGTTGTCTCTGAGGCCCTACCATAGCAGCACTTCAGAGCTCTTCCCTCCAGTCCTTAGCCATCCTACTTCAACTCCTGCGTCCTTCATTATTGACTCCATTTACCCTAAAGGCACTGATCTAAGACCTCAAACGTTGAAGTAGAACCTGATCTAAACACTTTTAATACCTTTGAATTAAAACCCTAACTGCACTAACCCTAGCTCGCCGCCCTATTAATTACATGGTGGGATAAAACAAAGTTACAAAAATCGTATCGGCGAAAAAATCGTCGAGGGTCCAGAAAACATCGTTTCGTATTTATCACCAAAACATCGGCAAACATTGGCAATATATCAGCAAACTTAAAAAAATACAAAAATATTCATTTTTTTTAATTTTTGAAACATTTAAAGCAACAATAGCATCAAATAGACAGATTGCCACATGAATATGGAAAGAAAACTGATATATGAGATATATAAGATGTCTAGTGATACAGCACACATAAAAAATGAATCATGTCCTGAATCCTGATTCCCGAGTCATCAAAATGAAAAAATATAATAAGTGTATCTCATGAGTCATCTACAATGAAATCAAGTAAATACTAAATAAACTATTGATTCCCTCTACCCCTTTTATGGGCAAAGGTAATTGTTGCAGAAAGTGATTTTCCTCTAGCACTAGGAGTAGGTGCTCTTGAGGCATGTGCGCCTTGTACTGGAGTCAAACATCCTCTAGAAGAACTAGAAGACCCTCAAGACCGATGTCCCCTAGAAGAAGGTAGAGGAGGTAGACTGCTAGTGCTACCACTGGGCTTATCTCCCTCTGACTGTGATTGTGGCTCTGTTGGTGGCACATTTGCAGACTCGACGTGAAACTGAATATCCTCTGGAACATCCTGATCCAAGTCCTCAGAGATACCATGATCATCACCACTATCCTCTAGCCAATTAAGGGCGGTCTCAATAACAGGTTCCTCAACCTCCACCCTCCATGCGGCAGTGGTGTCAATCCCATCCAATGAAATGGCCTTCGCATCATTTTTTTTCTCAAGCTGCTTCACCCACAACCTGAGATTGTAGTAGACGTAGACCAAATCATTAAGGCGTGGGGTATCCAACCTATAAGAGGATCATAAATTAATTTATTAGAATGTAAAGGAGCATAAAATTTAAATGACAATTTAATAATTTATAATTTTATAATGAATTTAAAATTTCATTTGAAATTCTCTAACCTGTTGCGCTTTTTGGTATGTATTTTTTCAAATACACTCCAGTTGCGCTCACAACCAGAAGAGCTACATGTCTGGCTAAGCACCTGAATTGCAATCTTCTGTAGAATAGGTACCTTTGCGCCATAGTTTTCCCACCAAGTATCTACAACGAATTAGAGAAACATAAGAGAAGACAAATTGAAATTTGAAAAATGAATTTTGAAACTTAAAAGTTAAAACAAGGTGAAACTTACTTG
>ML781911.1:997619-1077507 GCA_009831015.1 Picea engelmannii | reverse complement strand
GGCCCTGGTTACTAACCTAGGGTCTTCAACTGTATTGGTCCCCGACCATATACCCCAGGAGTGCACTGGGGGCCCTAGATCTCGTCTAGGGTCTTGGCCATCTTCCAGGAGAATGGCTCTCGCTGCTGCATGTAAATTTAACATGGGTGAAATCGTGATTTTTTGCGATTTTGGCCATTTTTTCCCAAGTTTTGTAACAGAGGGATAAAACGATAAGGTGAAAACTATATATATATATATAGAAGTGAAGGAAGTGAGTGTTTAGATATATCAAGGATTATTTAAGAAAAGAAAGCCAATATTAAAGGGCCAATTTCGAAGAAAGGAAGTTTTTTGTTTTGAAGGAAGAAGATTTTTTTAATAAGGAAATTATTTAATCCTTGAAAAAAAAAAGGAGAAGGGTATATAAGCTTCATAATTAGAGGAATTAATGATCGCAAAAAAAAATCGACAAAAAACAAAATGGATCCGAGTAATACGGAAAAAGGAATATTTCCTAAAACTACAAATAAAAGTGTTGCAGTGCTACTGAGAATCAAAGGGACACTTGCAGGAAAAGATATTAATATTTATATTGCTCCTACCGAGAATAGTGATTATGTTAGTGTCGAATGTGCTAACGAATTATTGATTCCCGAGACAACAAATATAACTGAAAAGATAGATTCGTGGAATGAAAAAGAATATGACATAAGCAATCTACAACTAAACATTGGAGACTATACCCTTGTATCACAATTCACTATTAGAATCCTTATTTCTTGATGATAGTAGCATAATTCTAGATTCTCCATGGATGGAAACATTGGGGACTTTCATCTTAAATACGAAGAAAAAAAAAATTGTCGTTCTCTTATAAGAAGCAGAAGATAACGTTGCAGGATGTCACAATGAAGACAAATTCAAAAGCTCCAACATCAGAAGACCTTAGAGACACTTCAAAGGTGATCCCTCAATATAATCAGAAGACACTAAGAAAGATGCAAGATGAATTTGACAAGGTTGTCATTAATAAAGACGAAACGATTTCTCAATTAAAAGAGCATAATCAAAGTTTACTCACACAAATTAAGAAATTAAAGAGTGATAAGAAGTCACTACATAACAAGTTAGAGCAAATTATCAACAAGGAATCATCGGTTGATAAAGAGGCAATGACTGAACCTATGGAACTAGAGAAGTCTTCAAATGTAAAAATCCTGATGGTGGATAAAGGAATTAATACAAACCCAATCAACCTTACAACTCAAAAGGATGCAAATCCAGCTCATGTAAAGAGATCTTCAAATTTCAAAGTACAAAAAAGCCAGAGGTATAAAGAAGACTCAATTCCAATTAGGGTGGGTAGACCCTTTTACAATTCGACAGTTACAATTAGTGAGGAGGTTACAAGCTCTAGCGCATCTTGAAGAATCCTAGGTAAGTTTTAACTTTTCCCTCTCTTTAAATTGTAAATCTGAAGACTGAAAATTGTCCTTGTTTTCAAAAAAAATCTCTTTAAAGTTTAAATATGTGACCTGTCACTTGTCCCTCTCTTTAAAGTTTGAAAATTAAATTAGTCTTCTTAGTTCTTAGTCTTACTAGTTTGAACTTGGCATGCAGCACATTAAGATAGCATTTGTAATGTTGCTTGTTTGAATTTGAATTTTACATATTTCTTTCCATTTATATTCCATCGTCCATGGCCCCAGGAGTCAAAGACCCTACATGGATCCATATTGATCTTATTGATGAGCTTATGTATTGCAAATATTGCAAGAAGCGCATAAAGGGGGGGGATTCATAGGCTAAAACAACACTTGGTTGGTGTAAGAGGCCAAATTTCCCCATGTGATGCACCGAATGAGGTGATTGGGAAGATGGGAATGGATATGCTCAATCAGTTTGAGAAATTTGAAGAAGAGAAGGCTAGGCAAAAGGAAATAAATGATGAAATTGGGAGGAAGAGGCAATTTGTTGCAATGAGAGCAAGTCCTAGTGTTGAATTTGAAGGCTCTTCCTCTATCCCTTCTACCAATGTTATGTACCCCTTATGTTATGTTCCTCCCCCACCTGAGCTTGACCGGAAGCCTAAAAAAAGAAGATTCAAAGTTATTTTCCACCTTTCCCCAGCTTTGTTAGTGGCTCTCAACCAAGTCAAACTCAGCCCACCTTAGATAGCCATTGGAAGAAGCAATACAAAGAGTTTACTTTTGAATACATTGTTGGATGGTGATATGATGCAGATATCCCCTTCAATGCTTACCGCTCACCTTATTACCAACCTATGTAAGATATTGTTATTGTTGCGGGAAAGGGCTTCCAAGGCTCTAGTATGTTTGACTACGGGGGTTCTCTTTTGCAATAGGAGGTTTTGTCCATAGATGAATATTTGAAGGATTTTAAATATTCATGGGTCAAAACAAGTTGTACCATCATGTCAGATGGATGGACTGATGGAAAGAACCGTATAATCATAAATTTCCTTGTCTCTTGCCCTCAAGGAACTATGTTCTTGAAATCTGATGATGCATCTGATAAGGTGAAAGATGCAAACCTGTTATTTCGTCTTTTGGATGAGATTGTTGTGATAGTGGGGAAGGCAAATGTTGTTTAGATCATTACAGATAATGCCTCTAACTATGTTCTTGTTGGTAAGATGTTAGAGTCCAAATATAGGACCATATTTTGGACCCCATGTGTTGCACAATGCATAGACCTCATGCTTGAGGACATAGTCAAACATGAATGGATCAAGAACGTTGTAGAACATGCCAAGTATATCACAAAATACTTCTACAACCACTCATGGGTATTGAATCTAATGAGGAAAAACATTGGGGGAAAGGACCTTGTTAGGCCTGCCATCACAAGATTTGCAACTCACTTCCTCACGTTGCAATCTCTCCTTTCCCAAGCATAGAACTTGAAAAAAATGTTAACAGTGATGAATGGAATGGATCTCAGTGGGCTCGCAAACAAGATGGAAAAGACACCAAAAAAGAAAGTTTTTGAAAACACTTTTTGGAAAAAAGCAGCAGAGGTTGGGAAAATTGTCGAGCCCCTTGTTAAGTTGTTGCGGTTGGTGGATGGGGAAAAATTGGCCATGGGTTACATCTATGAGGCTATGGATCAGGCAAAGGAGTAGATAAGGACAGTCTACAAGGATAGAGTAGCTAAGTATGGGCCTATCTGGGAGATCATTGATAATACATGGAATAATCAACTCAATCGCCCTATATATGCAGTTGGGTATTTCCTAAACCCAAGGTATCATTACAAAGCTTGGTTAGGAGAAGATCAAACTAGGGAGGTCAAAGATGGATTGTATGAGTGCTTGGAGCGCATGGTCCCTGATGAAGCAGAGCAGCTGGAAGTACATCGACAGATCAGTGCTTTCACTAGAGCCATGGGTACCTTTGGCAAAACCCTAGCAAAGATTGCAAGAGATGTGGACCAACCAGGGAAGCAATTCCAAAGTTTTTTTAAGTTCAGTTGTTTAAACTTTAAACTTCAAATACTTAATTTTTTAGCCAAATTCATAATCTAATTTGTTCAACAAACTTTGTCTTTGCAACACATTGGTGGGAGTCATTTGGTAGACAATGTAATTGCAAAAATTTGCAACTTGAGTCCTGAGCCAAACTTACAGTGCTTTTGGATGTGAGCGCAATCAATTCATCTTTGAGCGGATTAACACGAAGAAGAGAAACCATTTGGAACAAAAACGGTTAAACGATCTCGGCTTCGTGCAGTAAAACCTCTGGCTAAGACGCAACCAATTGCTAAACAAAAGCCCTGATACATATCACATTGTGTTGGATGATATTGATCCAACTTCAGAATGGGTAGAGAAGTCTCACCCAGCAGAGTTTGATGTTGATTTTGATATTGATGACTTGGGGTTGGGTTTGGATTCAAATCCAATCGGAGGAGCCAAAATAAGCGAAGCACCAAGCATGGGCACATGCAAGCACTACTCATGCAGCTTGACCATCTTGTGCTTTTGCTAGTACTACTACTTCTAATGTAGTTTGCAAATGTCCCTGAGGAGTCCGAGGAGCCCAAAGACTTTGAGCCGGAGGATGATTTTGTAGCTCCTGTTGATGATACCATTTCTAGCAGTGGTGATGAGTTTGATGATTGATCATGTTGATCAATGATATGTAGTAGACCAGTAGCTTGAACTTGTAGCATGTTTTATGGACTCTAAATGCCATTTAGAGCCTCATTGATTATGTATTTTGTTGTTGATATGTATTGCACTCGATGCCATTTTGATATATACACCCTTACATGGTATATAGATATGAAAACTTTGCATATTTTGTCTCTAATGGTTTGGAATCTTTAAAATAATTTTTTTCATTAAAATTTAATTATTTAATGTATTTTTTAGTGAACCGAGTCATTGAAATCAGATCGGTGTGAGTCAATTTGAGTCCAAGTCCAAGTTGACCCTCAACCGATTCCGAGTCCAAGTCCAAGTTTAAAAACATTGCCCTAGACACATTGAACCATGACTGTGCTTTTGAGTAGGTTTGAGCAAAAATGTTAGGCAATTAATGGTAATGTTAAATTCTTTAAGTAAAAGTTGATGTTTCCATTAATTGTTTTAGGATGTTTGAGAGTGGTTCCAACCTCATTGGACTTCATATGGAGAAAGTAGAATTCCATATCCCATTCAAAATTTAGCAGACTTAATTGTTTTCAAGATTTCAATATTGATGGGATTGCAACATTTTTATTAGATTCTATCATGTATGAGGGTCTCTGATTGGCATTTAATCAAGAGCACCAAGCCCTTTATGTACCCCAATGTTGGTGGTGTTGATTGTTGAACTCCTTTTGCCTTAGCAAAAATGTACCCTTCACTCAAACCAAAATCATTGATTAGGCATGTTAAGCTTTTTCTACCATATTTTAAGGCTTGGGTTAGGCAGTTTCATCAAAATTATGGGGTGTTGATTGATGTGTCTAGAGGATTGAGGTAGAGGCAAAGGACGAAGGATGATATTAATGATGAGGATCCCAATATAAGCGATGGTGGAACATTGCTTGTCATTTATGTATGTCATTTAAATGTTCTTGCTTGTTTATTCATAATGCTTTCTTTCAAAGTTTCAATATAATCATTAATATACTATGGATGGCATTTATAACTTCATAATAATGTAGTATTCATCTACAAGTAGCACAAAAGTATGCATGTTTTCATATATTATATTATGCAACTAATTTGGCATTTTGCATGTTTTTTTTTAATATAAATACATTATATATATATATATATATATATATATATATATATTAAATGCTCCCCAGACGCTCCACTCTTGAGGTTTTTTGGGAAATGGCACTCCCAACACTCTTGCTCCCATCCCATTCCCACTCGCACTCCGGCAACATTACTCTCAACCTCAAAATATAACCAAAAAGCCAAGCGCTCTAGCAATGGAGTTAACCTATGCAACAAGGAGTGGATTGGCCCCCAACCATGGCATGCAATCCTATAAATCCATTAAAGAGTGGAGCACTCTCCAAGATTGAGTGTCTATATGATCATACATCACCAGAAGACCATAATAGATACCCCAAACCCCAGGGCACCCTCACCCAAGGTGCTATGTCATCCATCATCATCCGAAGGTTGAAAACCCTCTGTTGATATTCATGAGAGAATGGAGCGCTCCCCAATCATACATCACCATAGGGTCATGATAAGACAAGCTGATATATATATATCCTAGACACGAATTAGTAGAGCATGACGAGCTGATATATATATATATATATATCCTAGACACGAATTAGTAGAGCATGACGATATGCTAGTCTTGGTTGTGGAGCATTTGGTACTCAAGCAAGTTTACACTTTGTTGAAGCAGCAGGACACACCAGAATATAATGTGCTCGTTGTACCAATGATTAAAGATTTATTTTGGTTGGGTTGCTGGTCGTAGAGTGCTTACTCATAGTTCCTGGAAGCATTTCAAAAGAGTTTGAATAGTCGTTCTCTGTTTTGGGGATGAAGAGTAAAGGACTTCTAAGTTCTCAGTGAGGCACACAGATGGCATTGTCCTCTTCCTTTAGCACAGAACAGAAAGCAGCTCGCACATTAGCTGTAGCCTATTGCTGCAACAAACACCTGGGCAGAAAGGCAAAAGAATGAGCAATCTCGTGGAGCAACTTCATGGGCCTCTTTCAAAAATCAGAACAATTAGCAAAATGCTAATACCACATCTGAAGAGAAGTGAGATCCCACATGATCTAATGAAAAATATACTAGTGCAAGTGAAGACCTCCTACAGAAATTGCAAGATGCCTTTTACTGCACCTAGACATGACTGTTCAAAGGTGATGACATTCTTATTTCTAAATTTGATCAAGAAGCAAAGGACTGCAGATCCTGGCAGCAAAATGTAAGGAGGATTTTATCTTGAACATGGCTGTTTTCTTGCCTCAAGCTGATAGAAAACTTGCATTTTTTGAAGTTTGGTTTCTTTGAAATTAAGTACCAGTGATCTGAAAGACTGGTATGGATGATTTAGATGCTGTTCTAAATCCCTTTGTCCAGCCTATTATATTTTTGATACTCGGGATGCAGATGTGAAAAAGGACGCTTCTGTTATGACTGCTAACAAAATGATGTCTCACCTCCTGCAGACTGTTCTGGGCAGCAAGGAATGACCATCATCTAAGGGCTAATTGGATATATTTATAGCACATTCAAAAAGACAAACTACTGGCAGAAGTTAAACACTGTTTTCAGCCCTGTTCTGTACATTTTGGTAGATGTCACAAGGCAGCCTCAGTATGTTGATATTTCAGGCCTGTTTTAGCATTCTAAACAGCCAGCACAGGAGGACACTTGTCCTTTCAGATTGGTTTGGTTGTATGATTAGAATGGGCAAGGGCGTTGGTTGGCAAAGTCATCCTCTCTCCATCTTTAACAGCACTGTTTGGGCAGCATAGAGAGCTTCAATATGACAGCAATCTTCTTAAAATAGGGGTCAAATATTCATTACTCAAGGTAGCGACATCTAGAAGGGAAGCACATTCAACCCTTTACACGTGGAGGTAGTTGGAGAGGAACGCCCATAATTAAGATTGTCCTTAGGGTTTTCCATGCCATACTCGTTGAGCAGTTATCCTTTGGAGACATAAAACGACCCAAAGATTTTATTCAGTACTTTAAATGTTTTATATTAATTGATCTCGTCCAGATAAAGGACGCATTTAATTCCCCAATGCCAAAGATGTTACCTTGCAAACAGGGATACACCCAACTCCCACTTGAAATTTGGGGAATGCCATTTAAAACCTTGAAAGGATCCTTTGCAGATTTTCTTAACAATGAGGATCTCTCGTTTGATGTATTCATTCCGTAGAACATATAGTATATTGCCGGTCATTATTTTAATCCCCATTGAATTATCACAGTGCGCATGTTGTTAACAGGCCCTTCACCTTGATTAGGGCGAATAGCTAAGCCTCATTGCAATTGACAAAAATAAGCGGTCCAACTGCATTTTTAGCCAGATTCAGCCAGTGACGATCTCCCAAGCTACGGTGAGAACAGGAGTGTCTATTAAGCACGGAGTTACCTTTGAGCCTTGAGCTTTGCCTGATTAAAATTTTATGAAAAAAAAGTTAGCCTTACATTGAGTAGTAGTCCAATTCCCCAATAGACACTCTGCTTGAAGGCAGTAACCATGGAGAAAAGAGCCTTATCAGACGTAGGTTCTCCTTTTTCTATCGGACAGGTTTTGCTCCACACCGTTGTGCTGTTGCTGCCATGGGATCGCATCTACAAGCACGATGTAACTGTGGAAATTCGGATCTTCTAGTAGATAGATTGACCAATCAACTATGCAAAGACCCACCAATGGACTGGGACCCATGCCATGGTTGTCATAGCAGCTAGCCGCTGGCAGGTCGGAAAATGGGAGGAGGTTATCCGCAGTCCACTACATAATCTATGCTCAACCCTAAATTTATCAGATGGTGTCTAGCCTGACAGTTTGGCAGTGGGTTTCAACTTTCTCTCGTGGTGGTCATCCCGAGACCCCATTGCCAAGAGAATCATATGCCCATTTTGGATTACTGTCAACCATAACAGCATGGTATAGTCTTAGATTTACACTGTTATTTACATGACCTACAAACACACTGCTATAGTTTATCCCTTGAAAAGCAAAAATTGAAAGCACCCAAAATTTGAAATGCGTCGAGTTTGAAGAGTACGCATACACTGAATGAATACAGGCGGCTGCCAAGAAGCCAGGCTCGCTTGTTCTGCAACCCCGGAAGGTTCTGTGTATTGCTAGGAGCATCAGGCCTTGAGTCTCCATATAGAAATATGTGACTAGGTGCTCCAGAGGAAGAATGAGAAGAATCTACTCCGTTGCTGCTATTACTATTGCCATTAGCACTAGCATTCGCATGATAAGACGAATGATTTACGGGAGAGGATGCCGAGATAGATGCACTTGAACTCTCTTCGTTTTTCAGTGGAATACCCATCTTGCTTTGCTTTGGTCCCCTTCTGTATCAGACCCGAGTCAAATTTCTGGTATAGCGTTTTAACTGTCAGACTGCTTGCTATGAACCAAGCAAGTTATTCCACTCGTGATGATGATAATTAATTGGGTGTATAATGTGAGGCTTTCGGTGATCACAAGGTGACAAATCATCGTGTATACGTGTCTCTGGTTCAATGGGGACAATGCTCCTGCTCTCCTACGTCCAGTACATTCGGATAAGAATGAACCCGAGTGACTGGCTTCACACTCCAACTCATTTTTCTCCTTTTCTTTGCTTTTTATAGAGAGAGGATTTTCCCAAAAACATTGGGCGAGGCATTTGTAACTTCTAGTTCCACGTTAATTTCTTTTAACGAGACATGGATGGGTAGAATGCCACCTCACATAAGAGAGGTAGTGATAGTCATCCGGGTTTCATTATAGCGCTATGCATTGGTTGCCCTAGTGGGAGGAATAGTGACATCATGTGCTACAATCTTAAATAATGTTTAATAATGTCACCTTTGTGGAGGAGGTTGTTAAATCTCATGCATCGACAATCACCAAGTAAAAGGATGTTAATTAGCAAACTTACAAGTTTATAGCCAAATTTTCACATACCTAAGACTCTGGCTTGAAATAGTATGCTTCGTTATTTTTGGTCGTGCGACACCACAGTGGTTCAACTAGTCTGCATTTTATTGTACTCAAACTACACTTATCCACTCAAGGCACACCCATAACCAGCCTTGAGCTACAATGAGTCAAGTCGCACACTTAACTCTATGCATTTCACGACCAAGGCTCACGCCCAGTCGTGGCCAACATCAACACTTAGACAGTGCAAACACTTAACACAAATATGTAAGTATACAAGAGAACATCCACACATGACAATGGCACAATTTATATGTTTTGATAGCACCAAGACATGCCTAATACCCATATAAGAATATGATAGAAGATGTTACAAGTACAAGAGGGGAGTCGCAGCTCATTACAATGATACAAAGAATCTCAGCCAAGTTGACTCCTTGACTTGTTGTCTATCTCCGCACTATCAACCCCCTATTGCAACTGCAGGTCACCTCAGTCAACTCGTTCAACTTCCTCTTCCTCATTTCCTTCACTTGACTTGTTTTTTGAATGAGTGATCTCCTATGTGCCCTAACTCGGTCGCCTCCTTCCAAGTTTATAGGCACCTTCCCCTCCGTGCGAAAAGTCGTGCCCCTTGGAAGTGATTCGAGCCGACGCGTCGTTTGGTTCTCCCAAGTCACGATGAGTGATCCAGATTCAAATCCAGGAGCTTGATGGGGCTCAGAAAGGCCTAAAAATCAATGTTCTCATAATGACTTCAAAACGGGCGTGTGTAGGCCTCGTCGATACGAACCCAACGCAACTTGAACGGGCTCAAACAGATGTCGTATGCTCAAGTTATGGCGATTTGTTTGTTTTCCCAAACAGGCAAAAAAAATGTTGACTGTGTTGTTTGTATAGTCTGTACAGTACCACGTGGCATCTGACTGTATAGGTCGTACAGCTGATGTGGCAGCACAGTAGGCAGATTTCGTACAGCTGGCGTGGACCAACCAAAGGTGACACGTGTCACCACTGGAAGGGTGACATGCTTGTATAGGTGCCACCTAGCCCTACCGTACGGTGACACATGGCAGAGTACGACACAGACAGGTGGCAAGTACGGTCGGTTGACAATTAGCCAAATCAATGGTCGACAAGTGGCATCAGTTCGGCGAATAAGGTGGTGCCACGTGGTCAGACTTGGGCTGTCGCGTGGCACCTGGGTATTTGTTTAAAGTTTCAATGGTAAAATTTGGTAACCACCGGATTCGACCTTGAGACCTTCGGGCTCGGGGAATGCTTTGGGAAGAGCGGGCTAGCCAAGTTGCCCGCGGATGTTTCTTATTATTTCAATGGTCGAACTTTTATTTGAAGTTGAAGGTTGGTTTGTTTGGAAGGGGGGAAGGGCTGGGGCCTAGCCCCAGCCCCCGGTCGCACCACCATCGGAACCACAAGCTTCTATGGGAAGCTCCACTCCAACTTCGTGGATAGGTTATGGGCGCGAGGGCTATGGAATAAGGCATGGGGCCACATTTCACGGGCTAACCACCAATGGCTTTGTTTCCCATACGACCTAGAGCTAGAACCGCAAGCTGGGCGCATATATAGGGCGTGGTTATATTAATGTACGCCATATGACCTTTGATTTCAGACTAAGGGGCCAACGCGCAGCCCTTTGGGCTAGCTCTTGGCCATTTTTAGTTGTCATGTGACCGAGTATTAGGGGCGCACGCCCACATTGGGGGGCTTAGCCCATAAATTTCTCCAAAAATGGGTTTTGACCATATATTAGTGGATTTTATTGGATTTTTGGGCAGTTTTGGCCATATCTTGGTGGATATTGGCCCAATTTGAGTGCCACAAGAAGTGGGTTGTTGGGATTTGATCCCTCTACCTCATGGATATATAAACCAAGCCATTGTGAGGTTTAAAAAGGCAGCAAGCAGCAGCAAGACACTTGAAGCAAGTTGAGGAAGAACTTGCTAAGGTCAAGTTGTCTTGAGCAGTGAAGAGTAGCTAAGCTTTGGAGGCAGTTTCCGGAAGTTCTACTACTCCTTTTTCGATGTCGTTTGTTGCGTCAGGTTCCTAAAACAGAGCATAATACAGCTGAGTCAGTCAGAGACCTATATGATGTAATTTTGATGCATATTTTAAGCATTGAACTTTGAATAGAGAAGCCTCCCTTGCTGAAGATAGAGGCTCGGAGACGTAGGCGAGTTTTGCCGAACTCCGTTATCAACTTTTGGTGTTCACTTTGTTGATGGTTTGCTTCTTTGAGTTATATGTTATTTTCTCTTCATTATTTAAGTTTTTGTCGCCTATATAATCACATGCATTGTCAGAAAAGGTCTTGATAAAATTGAAGTCATAGTGCGAAAATTGCTAAGCACCGATTTCGGATCAATGAGTCCACCTCCTTGTCCATCGTTGGTTTGTATGCACCACAACTCATCTACGTGCAAGTCAACCCCATCTACATCCTCAAGTTAGCCAATCAATCGAGATATCACCAGCCACAAGTAATGGGAACAAGTCCCCTTGGCTCTGCACGTTTGAGACATGCGACAAGGCACCCCTACTCACCCCATATAAGGATGGTTCATCGCTCCCTCCTTCTTTCTTCAAGCGCTTCTCCTTGGTTCATTGACTTTGACAAGTCTTCGCGCCCATCTTGGTAGCACGCTCCTACCATCCATGTCGGAGGCTTTACTTCCTCGTCCACTAAATTTGTTGTCATCCTGACAACATCCAACGAACAAAAGCTCCAAGATGTTACTTCTCAAACTCTCAGATCTTGTCCTCGTACTATCTTAGAGCTTCATACCTCTCCCAACTATTCTCCTTGTTGGGTTTGTCCTTCCACCGAACAAAGTATCTGTGCCTCTGATTTCTGCCAACACTGGAGATCCTATGAGCAAGTATCTCCTCAATCTCCAACTTAGGCCTATCTGCAATCTATGCCAAAGTGTGGGATGGCGCGACTCGACTTACTCATCCACCTCGATTCGGCACAGCTTAAGCTGACTGATAAGGAAGACAGGATAATAAGCCTTCATGTGAAACAATAGCTCCAATTTATAGGTGATGTTCTCTATCCTCTCAAGGACTTTGAATAGACCCTCGAACCTCCACACTAAGGCACTAGCCATACCAATGGGTGGCTTTAATTGTTCTCTACCTATCTTGACTAAGACCAAATCACCCACTTTAAACTCTGCATCGCATCTCTCACAATCTACCCAATGCTTCATCCTCTCTTCTGCATTCATCAACTATACATGATCCATCTCCAACTTGTCCTCCCATTCCTTCACAAACCCCAAAGCATATGGGTTTTTCCCATAATATCCTTGTAGCACTCTATGATGGGTCAAGGGTTGTTGTTTCTTTGCCAACTCAAATAGACTATAGCATGTCACTGAACTCTTCTGCAAATTTTAATTGAACTGGGCAGCATCCAACAAGTCCAGCCAATTCATATGATTTGTCTATAGGAAGTGTCGCAATAGTCTTCCAAGAGTTTGTTGATGCGCTCATTCTACCCATCAGTCTACGGATGGTAACTTAAGCTTCACAACAACTTTGTCCTAATGAGTTTGAACAACTCCGTCAAAAAACATCTGGTGAGTCATGTGTCTTTATCAGACACAATACTCAAAGCAAGACCCCAAAACTTCATTATGTTCTTGAAGAACATCCTTGCCACTTCCTCCATGCTACAAGGCACTTTCGTCGCAACAAATATGGCATATTTGGAAAATATTTAACCATGACCATGATTCCATTATACCCTTGTGCCATCGAAAGTTGTGTGATGAAGTCCATCGAAACACTTGCTCAAGGTCTCTCTGGAATTGGTAAAGGCTGCAACGGACTAGCTTGCATTTTGGTATCTTCCTTATCTTGTTGACAAACAATACAAATCTACATGTACTCCCCTACATCACACTGCATCTGCTCCCAGTAGTACCCTCATTCCAACAGTGCCAACGTTCTTTGTTATCCTAGGTGGCTAGCCCAAGGCGAGTCATGACACTCCTTCATGAGTTCCTTCATGGGGTGGGATGACTTGGGGACATAGATCTACTCACCAAAATACAAGAACCCATCACTTGTACAAAACTTTTGTGTCTTGCCCTCCTTCACCTGCTTCAATATGTTCTTTGTTGTGGGGTCACTTTGCAATCCTTCCTTAATATTGTCATGCATCTCTATCTAAACTTGACCTTGAATGCCCATTGGTGTCGACAACTCGTCCTCCTCTAAGGCTACAAGTTGAGCCTTCATGCTCAATGCATCTACGGTAGCATTCAATATGCCCAGCTTATACTCAATGGTCATGTCAAACTCCAAAAGAAAGCCTTGCCACCATGCTTGCTTGGGTGACAACTTTGGCAGGGTTGAGAAGTAACTCATCGCCACATTATCTATATTCACCATGAATAGTTTGCCCATGTAACACACCAACAACGGGGCAAAAAAAAAATCACTTTTCTTAAAGGACAGATTCTCCATCCATGGTTTCTAATTTGGAAAGTCGTGGAACCAGTCCGACCTCCCGGTGAAGGATCTTCGATTCTGGAGCCTAACAACTCTCTCAGACCTTGATGGTCTCATTCTGCAATTAAACGCAGACTCTTTCGACTTCCGGGTGCAGGTCCAATGGTACTCGCAACCTTCCCCTTTTTCGCTTACGAAATCTCCGAGTTTGGGCGCTAGCCCCTTTTATGATAAGCCCTTCCTTGTCATGACCTTAGGTGACGACCTCATGTAATCCACGCAATTACGGGCAAGGCCAAGGGTGGTTTGAAACCAACTACTTTTTGCCCCGCAACTCACCTTGAGCCTCCACGTGTCCTTTCTCGGAAACCGTGGTCTGCATTGCGGTCCGCCCTCAACTTTTTAAAGTCTGCGCACCTTCAGTCCCTGCAATGTGATGGGACCGTCGATCTCAAAACTTTGACGGTGCTTCTGAACTAACGATATCCTTTCTAAATCTACGGATCAGATCTAACCTTTCTAAATCAACGGCTGTGATTTATTTTGCGATTCGGGTTTCGGGAGTTTCAACTCTCAACTTTCGCTTCCTCCATTAGTAGCTATCTTCCGAAGTGGAAGAACTGCTAACACATGTCCTCAACAAATAGACGGTTATGATGAACTATGGCTCTCCGACCTTCAGGAGTTCTTGCTCCTTCATTCACCCTTTTCTCTCAGAGTGCTCCGTACCTGGAGTTGTATATCGGACGCCATGCGTCTACTCCAATCAATGGTCTATATCCGCTCTCCACAAACACAAAGCTCCGTAGTGTCGGATCTTCTGACACCTATCCTCTCCAAATCAATGACCCTGGTCCTCTTCGGGACTTCGACACTTTTCAACCAAGACCATATCAACAGTCCTTCGACCTCCTCCTCGATCAATGATTGAGATCTCCTTCGGGACTTCAGAGCTTTCTCCCTCTGCTTTCCTCCAGAGTGCTTCGTACCAGAAGTTCTATATTTGGCGCCACGCGTCCACTTTCAAATCAACGCCTGTCGTCCGCTTCGGGACTTCGGCCTTCGGTGATTTCAAATCTCAATTTCCCCATGCTCTGCTTCTCCCGAAGCGTTTTATCTAGAGTTCGCGATCTGATGACATGTGTCCTCTCACAGATCAACGACTCCCAGTTGCTTCGGTTATTCAGGGTTTGGTGATTTCAAACTTTACTCCTTCGTTTTCTCCAGGAGTACTTTCACCCGGAGTTCATGATCTTTCGCCACGTACCCTCTGGATCTGACGGTCCAAATTCTCTTCGGCTCTTCGGGCTTTGGGAGTTTCAAACTCCTATGCACTTATTTCTCTCGGAGTGCTTTCACCCGAACCTTGTGGATTTCCGCCACGTGTCCCTCTACAACGAACGATTGCGATCTTCTTCGGCCTTCAGGGCTTCGGGAGTTTGTCACACTCCTCACTAGGAATCCTCCAAAATAGTTTTCCCTGAAGTCTCTGATTTATCGACACGTATCTCCTTTCGGCCGACGGACAAGATCTACTTCGGGCCTTTACCCGAAGTCAACAGACTTACGCCACCTGTCCTCTGGATCCAACAATTGACGTTTACTTTGGACGATCCGACGATTGACGTTTGCTTTGGGTCTTTACCCAGAGTCTACAGGTTTACGCCACCTGTCCTCTGGATCTGACGCTTGAGATTTACTTCGTTCTCCTTGACAATGGACGGTCCTAAACTACGTCGGGAATTCGGGACTTTGGTAAGTCCACTCTGTTGCGTGTGCAAAGCACTAAGGCTCGGGCACCTTGCTCCAATCAAACGACTATTGGTCCTTTGCGTTGTGATCCAACGACCATTGTCGCTCCTCCTCCTAAGCTTCTGATCTCTTCCGACTTAGAAGATTTTCTAAGTGTTCAAAGGCCTCGACCTTTGCTCCTCCTACGGGTCAGTCTCTTGGAATTCCTCTGCACGCTTGAAAGTTCTATCTCCTCTGAGCTTGATTCCCCTTGAATATTTTGCCTTCCTGCGCGTTCCTTGCATTTCAGGGACCTCATCAAACTCAAATCGAAGGTTAACGACGATCGACGTTTCCTAGAAATTATGTGGTTCAACCTTCGCCATCACGGGAGTGCAAGGGAGTGCTCGCTCGACTCTAGTCTAATCCCAGTCGTTGATCTTCCATTCCCGGTGAGATCAGCGACGTAGGTTGATTGCAGCCATGAACTAACACGTCCGCTATCAGGTTCTTATGTCATTGGTAGGTCTGGTAACTTGACTATAGTCTGCCTCCCAGCTCTGGCGGTCAGGAYGGTTCCCGGGCATCCTCAGATCTAAGGCTCAAGGTTAACTTCGAGACTTCTGAACTTTGGGGATTTTACCTCCCTTGCGACGAACTTGCTTAGTTCGCTGAACTCGCGAAGTCCAAATGACTCCARGGTTAACTCCCATGCTCTTTTCTGTACCCAACGATCACAATAGACCATGGCTTCTTCCAAACAGATTTCGTCCGTTCGTCTTCCAAACAAGGGGACCCCCCTTTTTCGATACTTCAACCTCATTGTTCTTCTTGAGCTTTGTTAGCTCTGAAAGGCTTAAGAGCTTTGCACTCTTTCTCTTGAACTTAACACTTGGAAGAATCCTTCCGCGCACCCCTTACGCTCATTCCTCAACTCTATAACTTAAGTGGTTCTCGGTCTATGCCTGCCTCGCAGAGAGCCTGTGCATACACGCACTATCTCTTCTAAGCTTTAACAAACTTCCTCCTCCAAGGGACTTCGAACAACTATGAGTGTCAACATGCGTACGTGAAACTGTGCCCAAGATAGACGAACTCACAGTTCGTGGATCTAGTTTAAGCCACCGTAGGGCCCAAGCATTTACGAATACAAAAGATGTCCAATTCATATAATTTATTACTTTCCTAATTACACCATCAAGCAGACACAAAAAGAGATACAGTATAAATCATTAAGCAAACATATCCATCCCTGGGTCATTCACAGTATATCTAATTTTATTACACAATTACAACTCAATTTCACAGGGTATTAGAATACTTATCTATTACAATTTGCATCCAACTAACTGACTATGGGTGTGTGCCTTTCCACCCAACCATAGGCTAAGAGGAATTCATTCTTAGCACCCTGGCCACTCTCGTGCCAAGCCATGATATCGCTAGGGAATTTACGCCATCTCTCAGAGAAAACTCTCTCTGTCACAGCGACCTTGTGAGGTTTATCAGATGCTTTCCCAACATCAAGCTCGTGTTCAATCCTTTAGGTCGTGTTCTCTACACTTCCTTTTGGTTCTCACATCCCCTTTTCGAGCTTGCGCTCTCTTCTGGTGTTTCTCCTCTTGTTGTGTGTCTGTATGTATCTTACCTTCCCTCCTTTGGAAGGTTTCTGACCTATCCTGTTCCTTCTGTTAGAAGGAAGCTCAAGTCTGCAGGTCTCTGTGGTACTTTGGGCTGACATTCTGCAGCTAGACCATGCTTCTATTCATGGGGGTGGTTGATGATTCAACCATTGGTCCTTTCTTCATTAACTGATTTCCTTCCTCTAGAGATATCATGGCTCGTACTTCAAGGCTTCACCCCCCATCAGTCAGTTATGGGCAATTTAACAATAATACATTTACATCATCCACATGCCTTAGCATGGTAATCCTAGTTTATGATTAATTACAAGATGGGGGAAACAAGGATGTTACAATTCCCTCCCTCTTAAAGGAACAATGTCCTCGGTGTTCTTTCTCAAAAACAACTGTTATGCCTTTCTCATTCAGTTGTTTCATAAATCTTGATCCTTCTTTTTTGGTCAGGTCCTTTATCAGACACTTAATCTTCGTCACCTGCTTTCAATAATTCTTGGACAACAAGCACGTTAATCATAGTCTTATGTGAAAACATTGCATAAAAATTTCTAGGAAAATTTCATAATCTTAGCACAATAATTATCTGCGCAGTTTGTGGATTTGTATCCACATGGTTGTCTTGTTATCCAGGCTCATTGTTTTTCCTTGACATACTCATTGTGTGTATGATCCTAATCAATAGTTTACACGAACTAACAAGGTCTCATCTTCCTCGTGGTCACTCACCGTCGAGGCCCAAGCTCAGGCATCCCCTTCTCTCCTATACAGTCCCTCAGGTGATCCATCTTGCCTTGCCAAGGCTTTCTCGCACACGAAGAACTACCCATCGTGTGCATGATCCCAACCAATAGTTTACAAGAACTATTAAGGTCTCATCTTCCTTGCGATCACTCACCCTCTAGGCTCAGGCTCAGGCATCCCCTTCTCTGCTATACAGTCCCTCGGGTGATCCATCTTGCCTTGCCAAGGTTTTCTCGCACAGGAAGAATTCCAGAGACTTTATCATGCCTTATAGTCGAGGCGTCCCTCGAGCTTGCTCTGTCGAGGCGTCCCTCCGGCTTGTGTTACCTCAACATAATATATTATAGGCGATCATGGCTTACCACGGGGTTCTAATGGCTCAGTAGTAGCCATTTTTCATGCTTTTCATCTTGACATCCTTCCGGCTCAAAGAAAGTTAGGGACGAAGGTTACTCTCCTTCTTCTGGCACAGAAATAGATAGGGACGAAGGTTACTCTCCTTCTCCCGACTCAGTCATATATAAGGACGAAGGTTACTCTCCTTCTCCCGAGTCAGTCTTTATTTCCTGCGATCAGAACATACTCTTTTTCATAGTTCTTCCTCGAACCCAAGAGCTCGGTCTCTCATCTATGCACTCTTCGCAGATCTTTTCCTTTCACCTGTATCATAGGCATACTAAATTTTAAATTCAGAGTTTCCTTGTAAATCTGTCACCTATAGATTTCAAATTCCACATTTTATTTTCATCTTTGTTCCGCACAGGAACCATATTCATAATTATGGGACTTTCCTTTCCATAGAGGTTTCGCTCACCAGGCAATTGGTCTTCCTTATGGGCTTACAACGCTGCCATATCCAAGACCCCTTTGCTTTCTGCACTTTCAACTTCAATCAGCCAAAGAAATTGTTAGTTTTCCATACACATACATTTTTATTGCACCTTTATAACGTCATGACAAACAATTTCAAAATTGTGCATACTAAGAATCGAATTCACTTTCTCAAAAAGGAAATACCATTCCTTGTAGTTTGGCTCAGTAGGCAATTGGTCTTTCTTATGGGCTTACAATACCGCCATATCCAAGACCCATTTCCTCTCTGCAATTCATTCTTTACACAGCCAAACAAATTGTTAACCTTTCATGCATCCATGTGTATATATCTATATTCAAAACCATGCATACTAACAGTTCATCACATCTATATAAACATGAAAAGGGAATCCCATTCCTTGCCTTTGCCTTGTTTCAACATACCAAACCTTTCAAAACGTAATTCAACATTTCAAAGGATTTTAACAAATGTGCCAATATTCATGGCCACATTCATACCCAATGCACTCTTGCATTGTTTTCAATTCCGTCACACTTTATGACTAGTTCTTGGCCATGGTGTGTTGGAATTTAACAAACCTTTTCCCCATATGGCTTATCCATTTTCTTTCATTCTTACCGCGAGACCATGCTGCCTGCTATAGGCCGATCACAACCCCCAAATCAGTGCACATGAACTCAAAAGTTTCACATGAATTTTAAGCATTCTTCCTCCATTAATATCCAGGGTGCCAACACTCATGGCCACCCATATTTGTTTTTTTTCAGCGCTTACATAATGTAAGTAAAACATTGGAAGGTCCTCCTCCCTCAATGGGAAATCCATTGTCTATCCTTTATGCAAACATGCATTTCCTTGAAGCAATTCCATGCAATGTGCTAACTAGGAACACCTTTATTCCCATAGAACCAGTCCCCGCGACCACAATTTAACGCAGAGTGCTAAACTCTACCTTTCTTGACTGGACTGAATGGACTCTGTTTTCTCTTCACGTGATCGAGAGCTATGACCTCGACTCTATTTGTTTTGGCGCTATCCTTTTCAGTTCCCATGTCCAAGCGTTATGATCCTAGCTACACCCCTTTCCTGCAAATCGATGGTGCAGATCCATCTTTCCCCGGATCTAATGATTGCAAGCGATTGCAGAACCTCAATCGACTCGCGGTTTAATTCTCCTTTTGATCCCCATAATGAATACGGGTCGTCCGATCTACGATCGGACCCCCAAACTCAAAACAAAACTATACTGAGTTTAATTGATGGGTACATGTCCTGACATTAATCTGTGTGCATAAGCCTTCCCCGCAATGAATACGGGTCGTCGATCTTATCCCTAGATCGATTCTAAACCACATGATTCCAAATACAACAATCCCGACATAGAAGTATTTGACTGAGAATCTAGACTGAGAGCAAAGCCTCGATTTGCCAAATTCAACCATAGAACCGAATCACAGTACGAGTTTATGTGGCATTAGCATGTGGGTTTCTTGCAAGTCCTCCCACCGATCATTCACAGATCAACGAGTCACCGTGATTATGGAATCCCCAATGTGTTCTCTCTTTATCAGAGAGTTCAATATCCATAATCTGAAAAGTATTGGCCCAACTCCTTAATCGTGGTTGTTGATCATCCACCTCGACGAGATCAATGATGTTGGTTGATTGCGGGTTGTGAACTAGCGCGCCCGTTAATTCCGCCTTCGCGCTTCGCAATCAATACGAGACGTCCGATCTACAATCGGACCCCAAACTCAAAACAAAGCTATATTGAACTTAAATTATGGGCACAGGCTCTTTCGTTAACCCATGTGCCCATTCGATCTCCCCAATTAATATGGGTGGTCGATCTTATCGAATGACTGGCGTTTGATTCGTTAATTTCAGTGGATCTTGAAATCGATCTGACGACTGAGGTCGGTTTCCTTCCGATGAACGGCTCGTGTTCACTTCCTCTGTCAGGCTCTTGATTAACCCGATTCGATCAGGGTTTTCTTTCGCAGTGCTTACGATCTCGATCTGTAATTGATCGAAGGGATTTCTACGATCTCCTATTAAAGGTTTTTGACCTTTTGAGTCAATAGATATCATTTGGTTCAGATGTTCCTCCATCATACAAGCAATCTTCATTGTCAGAGGTTCACACCTCCAACATTCGGGTTCTCCTTCTCGAATCATACCCTACTTGGTT
Organism: Picea engelmannii; assembly: GCA_009831015.1. Lineage (NCBI taxonomy): Eukaryota > Viridiplantae > Streptophyta > Pinopsida > Pinales > Pinaceae > Picea > Picea engelmannii. Next base: position 1,056,786 of record ML781911.1, on the reverse strand, counting down.
ATCCATGGCATACAACTATTCTTGGTTGCTAGCACCCTCTTTCTAATTTTCACCTCATCAACAGTGATTTAGCGAGATTCTCATAGTCCTGTCATTAATCTTTCGACCGGAACCTTCCCATGGTCATCCTTTGCTTGAGGTTGCCCATTATTGGTAACTGTCTTCCTCAACAGTTCCAATTCCTTTCTATACACAACATGCATCATCAGTGGTAATATCAATTAAAATGCATGTATCATAACATTCAAATCCATAAAACTTCTTCAAAATGTCCTAGCATATCTTTATGCATTTCATCACATTATCCTCAAGGATTTCCATGAATGCAATATACACAATTCTCTACTGTTTCTGCAATAATACAATCATCATCACTATGGTGTCAAAACATTTACTTTTGTTAGCAAGTTAGTTTTTTCATTCCAGAGGAAACATAACACATAGCAAGAAAGGAGTTAGGGGCTCTCCCCTTCTTCCAATTCTTTCTACACCGCCTTGGACTTTTCAGCCCAGCTGAGTTATCTCTAAAGGCTTCACTGCCTTTTCTTAACATGGCTCCAACCAAGCCTATTCAATCAAACATACTCCTTTATTCATTCATTAATCTTCTTATTCATTACATGATGCTTTCAAAATGTAATCTTCAAAGGCATAATCATTTGCCTCTTATCATGACAACATAGCATCTTTGTTCATTTACCCTTTTATCTAATTATATTAGTATTCCCTGAGGAAAGGGAATACATTCCCCTCAAGCTATTATTTGGAACAAAAATTTCATGACTCTTCATAATGGAGTTAGCCATGCATCCATAGTATCCTTTTAATCTGGACAAGAGCAATTCTTGCTTTATATTTCACTCATCAGGGCAACCATATGGTGCCTACAACTATACTCTTTCATCATACATGTGCATCACTTGCACGTTTAATATCATTCATACATAACTGGTATTGATATTGGGCTTCATATTAAGAAGCTTCACAATGCATTAAACCCATTCACTCAAGCATAATTAAACACAGCTAAGTATTCATCATGCTAGCTTATTGCTTACACCTTTTCCATGTCATTCACACACATGGACATATCAGGCCTTTATATCCTTTTCCCAAGGATCTTCCAAGCATCCTTATGATCATGTATACACATTCGTGTATATGTAGGTGCATCTATTGCACTTTTTTACCTAATGAATTCACTTGATAGTTTAATTTCATCATTAGTGTCCTTTAGTTTGGGATTTTAGTCACTTACAGGACTAATCTCACAATGATATTTCATATTGATGTTGCCTTCTCTCGTGGAAATAACCAACCAAGATCACTTTCCTCTTTACGTGACAACGTCTAGCAAGAAAACCTCCTTGCCTCAACGTCCACGAGGTTTTACCCATATCACCTTTCTCTAGTTATGAGGACTTATATACTCTAAATTTATGTAAAGCAGTAACTATAACTGCCAACAATCCTACCTGATCCTGTCAGATTCCTTTAATCCCACAAAGGTATTAACCATTATATAATCAGCCATCATCAATGCCTGATGTTCAAACTTCCCATGCTTAGAAGCAGTGTTATGAACACCAGGTCATCCGTCCTTTGGGCTTCAGCTGCTCTTGACAGAACCCTGCCACCTTCAGCTATCCACATTCAAGTCTTATTATAAATGTTAATTAGCATATCCCTACTCTGGTAAGATTAGTTATCACTCCGACAAAGGGATAAAGAAATTCTTCTGCCGGAATTCAACAAGATATCCCAAAATCACAAGTTCAATATGCAGTCCTTCTCCTCAAGGAGTAAATGCAGATAACAATACCTCTTTATGTGACTCATGCATGAGCCCACGTAGGCCAAGTGTTGTAACAATGCTCTGATACCAATTTGTAACACACCCACGACGGAGCATAAAATTTTTCGCTTTTCTTAAAGGACAGATTCTCCATCCATGGTTTCTAATTTGGAATGTCGGGGAACCAGTTCGAACTCTCGGTCAAGGATCTTTGATTCTGGAGCCAGATGACTCTTTGAGACCTTGATGATCTTGTTCTGCAATTAAACGCAGACTCTTTCGACTTCCGGGTGTAGGTCTAATGGTACTCACGACCTTCCCCTTTTTCGCTTCTGAAATCTCTGAGTTTGGGTGCTAGCCCCTTTTCTGATAAGCCCTTCCTTGTCATGACCTTGGGCGATGCCCTCACATAATCCATGCGATTGTGGGCGCGACCAAGGGTAGTTTGAAACCAACTATTTTTCGCCACGCAATTCACCTTGAGCCTCCACGTGTCCTTTTTCCAAAACCGTGGTCTGGATTGCAGCCCGCTCTCAACTTTTTAAAGTTTGTGCACCTTCGGTCCCCGCAATGCGACAGGACCGCCGATCTCACGACCCTGACGGTGCTTCTGAACTGACGGCTCAGATCTATCCTTTCTGAATCTACAGATCATATCTAACCTTTGTAAATCAACGACTGTGATTTATTTCACGATTCAGGTTTCGGGATTTTCAACTCTCAACTTTCGCTTCCTCCGTCAGTAGCTATCTTCCAGAGTGGAAGAATTGTTGACACATGTACTCAACAAACAGACGGTTCTGATGAACTCTGACTCTCCGACCTTTGGGAGTTCTTGCTCCTTCATTCACACTTATATCGGACGCCACGCGTCTACTCCGATCAACGGTATATATACGCTCTCCACAAACATAAATCTCCGTAGTGAATCCTTCCGGAGTGTCGGATCTTCTGACAACTGTCCTCTCCAAATCGACGACCCTGGTCCTCTTCGGGACTTCGACACTTTTCAACAAAGAGCAAATCAACAATCCTTCAACCTCCTCCACGAACAACGATTGAGATCTCCTTCGGGACTTCAACGCTTTCAAACCTTACTCCTTCATTTTCTCCCGTAGTACTTTCACCAAAGTTCATGATCTTTCTCCACGTACCCTCTCGATCTGACGACCCAGATTCTCTTCAGCTCTTCGGGCTTCGGGAGTTTTAGAATCCTATGCACTCGTTTCTCCCGAAGTGCTTTCACCCAAACTTCATGGATTTCTGCCACGTGTCCCTCTGCAATGGATGGTTTCGATCTTCTTTGGCCTTAGGGAGTTTGTCACACTCCTCACTTGGAAACCTCCGAAGTAGTTTTCCCCAAAGTCTCTGTTCTATCGACACGTATCTCCTGTCGACCGGCGGACATGATCTACTTCGAATCTTTACAGGGAGTCCACAACTTACGCGACATGTCCTCTGGATCCAACGTCTGACGTTTACTTTGGACGATCCGATGATTGATGTTTGCTTCGGGTCTTTACCCGAAGTCTACAGGTTTACGCCACCTGTCCTCTGGATCCAACGCTTGAGTTTTACTTTGTTATCCTTGACGATGGATGGTCTCAAACTACTTCGGGACTTCGAGACTTTGGTAAGTCCACTCTCTTGCATGCGCAAAGCACAAAGGCTCAAACACCTTGCTCCGATCAAACGACTATTGGTCCTCTGCGCTGTGATCCAACGACCACTGTCGCTCCTCCTCCCGAGCTTCTGGTCTCTTCCGACTTAGAAGATTTTCTAAGTGTTCAAAGGCCTCGACCTTTGCTCCTCCTACGGGTTCGTCTCTTGGACTTCGTAGGCACACCTGAAAGTGAGATCTCCTCTAAGCTTGATTCCCCTTGAAGATTTCACCTTCCCATGCACTCCTTGCATTTCAGGGATCTCATCAAACTCAGATCGAAGGTCAATGGAGATCAACGGTTCACAAAAATTGCGGGGTTCAACCTCCGCCATTAGAGGAGTCCTCCCTCGACTTTAGTCTAATCCTAGTCATTGATCTTCCATTCCCAACGAGATCAACAACATAGGTTGATCGCGGCCATGAACTAACATGTCTGCTATTAGGTTCTTATGTCATGGGTAGTTCAGAGGTAAGGCTCAGGGTTAACTTCGGGACTTCAGAACTTTGGGGATTTTACCTCCCTTACGCCGAACTTGCTCAGTTCGCCGAACTCGCAAAGTCCAAATGACTCCAGGTTTAACTCCCATGCTCTTTCCCGTACCCAACGGTCACAACAGACCGTGGCTTCTTCCGAATAGATTTCGTTTGTTCGTCTTCCAAACAAGGGACCCCCCCCTTTTTCCATACCTCAACCTCACTGTTCTTCCTGAGATTTGTTAGCTCTGAAAGGCTTAAGAGCTTTGTGCTCTTTCTCTTGAACTCAACACTTGGAAGAATCCTTCCACACACCCCTTACGCTCATTCCTCAAGTCTAGAACTTAAGTGGTTCTCGGTCTTTGCCTGCCTCGAAGAGAGCCTGTGCATATGTTCACTATCTCTTCTAAGCTTTAATAGACTCCCTCCTCCAAGGGACTCCAAACAACTAGGAGTGTCGACATGCGTACGTGAAACTGTGCTCAAGATCGACGAACTCACAGTTCGTGGATCTAGTTTAAGCCACCACAGGGTGCAAGCATTTATGAATACAAAACATGTCCAATTCATATAATTTCTTATTTTCTTAATTACACCATCAAGCAGACACAAAAAGGGATACAATATAAATCATTAAGCAAACATATCCATCCCTAGGTTCATTCACAGTATATCTAATTTTATTACACAATTACAACTCAATTTTGCAGGGTATGAGAATACTTATCTATTACAAGTTGCATCCAACTAACTGACTGTGGGTGTGTGCCTTTCCACCCAACCATAGGCTCATAGGCATTCATTCTTATCACTCTATACACCCCCGTGCCAAGCCATGATATCACTAGGGAATTTATGCCACCTCTAAGACAAAACTCTCTCTGTCACAACGACCCTGCGAGGTTTATCAGATGGTTTCCTAGCATCAAGCTCGCGTTCGGTCCTTTAGGTCGTGCTCTTTGCACTTCCTTTTAGTTCCCTCATCCCCTTTTCGAGCTTGATCTCTCGTCTGGTGTCTCTCCTCTTGCTGTGTATCTGTATGTATCTTACCTTCCCTCCTTTGGACGGTTTTTGACCTGTCCCTTTCCTTCTGTCAGAAGAAAGATCGAGTCTGCAGGTCTTCGTGGTACTTCGGGTTGACATTCTGCAGCTAGACCATTCTTCCATTCATGGGGGTGGTTGATGATTCAACCACCTGTCCTTTCTTCATTAATTGATTTCCTTCCTTTAGAGATATCAGGGATCGTACTTCAAGGCTTCACCTCCCATCAGTCAGTTATGGGCAATTTAACAATAATACATTTACATCATCCACATGCCTTAGCATGGTAATCCTATTTTATGATTACTTATAAGCTGGGGGAAACATGGATGTTACAACCCAACAAGTAGTGCCTCCATGATTGTAGGCAATGTACGACCATGATCATTTCCTTATCATGAACCAGATACATCCATTCACGATCTTGTATCTTCTTGTTTGCATTGGTTATCGAGTGACCCTCCTGCGATAAAACTCCCTAATGGCAAAGTCTGAGGCGTCTGTCTGCACCTCAAATGTCTACACAAAATCAAGTAGCTTCAACATAGGCACCATGACAAGCGTTTTAGCTCCCAAAACACAGCTCTGCACTTGTCCAACCAAGGCCACAGTTTGTCTTTCTTCAACAAGTCACTCAATGGTGCAACAATCTTGGAGTAGCCCTCCACGAATCTACAATAGTAGTTGGCCAGCCCAAGGAAGTTCCTCACTTCATGAACTATCTAAGACTCCTCCCAAACTTCAATCTCTCTAACCTTCATAGGGTGCATACAAATGCATCCTTGTCCAATCCAATGGCCCAAGAATGGTACCTCAAACTACCCAAAAACATACTTGGATTTCTTCAAGTATAACTTATTCTTTTACATTGCCTCAAAGACCTCCACCAAGTGCTTCTTGTGCTCTTCCATATTTTCGTTGAACACCACAATTTCGTCCAAATAGACCACCATGTACTTGTCCAAGAATAGTTGAAATACATCGCTCATCAAAGTGAAAAAGTGGTTGGGATGTTGCACAAGCCAAAAGGCATCAGAAGAAACTCAAAGCTTCCATACCTTGTCACCATGGCCAGATTCACCTCATCTGCTTATGTAATTCGCACTCGATAATAACCTTATCTCAACTAAATATTTGAAAAAACTTTGGCCTTCGCTAACTTGTCAAAGCAGTCTGTAGCTAGAGGCAACATATATCAATTCTTCACAACTTGTTTGTTCAAAGCCCTATAGTCCAAACACATCCTTAGCTCCATTATGTCATTTTGGAAGAGTATTGACATGCCATATGGTGACCTAGAGGGTCAAATGAATCTGGCATCAATCAATGTTGTCAATCATTTTCTCAATTCTTCCAACTCATGCCTAGAAAGTCGGCAAGGAGCTTTCGCTAGTGATTATAACCCCAGCTCAAGCTATATATAGTGGTCAAAAGTGCACCTAGGTGGGAGCACGTTTAGCAACTTGACCAACATTCTTTCCACAAATTCATCCAACACATTGGTGAGTTCCAATAGAATATGCATCCCCACTCCACCTTCTTCAACTTTCCCAATAACTATTGCAAAAATATTTGACTTAAGTTGCCATGTTGCCTTCTTCATTCCCAATGCAAACACAAACTATACTTTTCCACTAGGCTTTCTTGTGGTCATGCGCACAACCCAAGCTTTCTGCTCACCCAATATAACAAACTTATCCATGAATGACAAGAGAAACAAACATGCCCTTCGAAGGAATTCTTGCCCAAGGATAATCTCAATATCATCCATAGGCAACACCGTGAAATCTACTCAAGATTTCCACTTGTATAGTTGAATATGAAATGAGGAGGCAACTTAGTTGCTTCCTTCACCTTACAGTTCATTGCATTCATCACAGCTCCGCACGGAGTGACTCTGAGTCCCAACTCCTTTCCCAACTATGTCCTTATCAAATTGTGTGAGGTGCTCGAGTCAACCGGGACCTACACCTTCCTCCCATTGATGACCAAGTCAATGAAACACAATCCATGGTCACTTTGCCCTTGGTTTCCATCCAAGGCACCAATCCTCCACAACCTTTCATTTATCAAATCTTCATGTACATGAACGGTTAAGTCAAATGAACAATAAACAAAATAACAGTTTTACTTACCTCCATTCGAAGCATGTCGTCGACGGGGACCAAACAACAAATCCTCTATAAGGTCTTGTCATTTCATCTCAAATACAATTGGTCTCAAAACAATCCAAAACATGTCCTCTAATACTGCATCGTGCAACTTCACCACAACGAAGTGCACTCTAAGTCATGATGAGACACCCGACCAAGCTACTCTTGAGTTGGTCATGACTTGTCTCAATAACTAGTCATCATCCTCCGCCCTTGTCTAATGCTCAACATAATCTAACATCATCCAAGACCTTTAGGCATCGCATCATTCTATATCTTAGGCAGAGCTCGATCTATGAAAGTGTATGATCCTTCTAGACTTCATCTGGTCGATGAATGATAACATCATTGCATCAGATCTATCAAGTCACCCTCTCAAGTGTGCACTCTCTTGCAAGGCATGGTGAAGTGTGTCCAACACAATCTTGAAACCAAATCTGTGGAGGAGTCAAGCTCAGATACCACCTATTGTGGACCGAGGAGTCTTGCTAAAAACCATATGCTTCCTCATCTCTAGTCATGCGGAACCGTGGTGTCTTGGACATGATGGTTCGATCAGCCCACATCTTACTATACCTGGACCACACCTCTTCACTCAAGGCGCGCCCATAACTATCCTTGAGCTACGACGAATCAAGTAACACACTTCAACTCTATATGTTTCACAACCAAGGCGCGTATCCAGTCGTGACCAACATCAACACTTAGACAATTCAAACACTTAACACAAATATGCAAGTATAGAAGAGAACATCCACACACGACAATGACATAACTTATATATTTAGGCTGCACCAAGACGTGTCTAACACTCGTATAAGAATATGATATAAGTTCAATACAAGTAGAAGTACAAGAGGGGAGCCACGACTCATTACAATGATAAAAAGAATCTCGGTCAAGTTGACTCCTTGACTTGTCGTCTGTCTTCGCACTACCAACCCCTTGTCGCAATCGCAAGTCACCTCAATGAAATCGGTTGACTTCCTCTTCCTCGTTGCCTTCACTTGACTTGCTTTCCAAATGAGTGATCTCCTATGTTCCTAAGCTTGTCTGCCTCCTTCCAAGTATACAGGTGCCTTTTCCTTCGCGGGAATAGTTGCATCGCTTGGAAATGACTCAAGCTGACACGTCATTTGGTTCACCCAAGTCGCAATGATTCCACCTCCTTTCCTTTCATTGGGTTGTACGCACCCCAACTCATCCGCGTACAAGTCGACACCATCAACATCCTCAAGTTAGCCAATGAACTAAGATAGCATCATCTACGAGTAATGGGAATGAATCCCCTTGGCTTTGTACATCTGGGATGTGCGCTAAGATGCTCCTACTCGCCCTATATAAGGATGGGTCACCACTCCATCATTCTTCCATCAAGCCTGTCTCCTTGGTTCGTCGACTACGACAAGTCTCCATGCCCGTCTTGGTAGCATGCTCTTGCCATCCATGTCAGAGGCTTTACACAAACCCTACAACAACCAATCCTTGGTTATCGAAGAACTCATACCTACTGCTAAAAACACAAATGATATGCTCTTTTTTTTGCCATGGGTATTATGCTTTCTTTTTTTAGCACAAGGAAGACTTTGAACTCATCTTTTGAAGTGGGACCTTAAAAATGTATTTCAATAGATTGTCTTCGGACTCCAATTTAAAGGAGGATCTTCTAAAATCAATTATTGTATGGATAAGATTGCCATACATGTGTTGATAATTTGCCCTGCTCATCTTGATTTCTTTGCTTTCCCCCTTATACCAAGAAGCCTTGTTGTTTTCGATCTAGGTCGTATGAGCAAAACATTGAATTTCACTAAGTATGACAACTATAAAATTTGAAGTTTTCCTTTCAATGCAAAATGACAAATAAGTGATCATCTTCTCCACGTTGCCACCTCTCGCATTGCAAAAATGCAAGAATCTTATGTCATTGTTCTCCATTCTGCATTGATCCAGATTATTTTGAGAACGAAATGAAGGTAGAGATATAACTAAGAAATATACAGAGATATTGCGAGATACACAGAAATATCGCAATAAACACAAAGATACAATAATGCATAATTTTTATTAATGAGAGAAAGTGCAAAAACTATAAAATTACAAAGTGAATGACTCGCTATAATGGTGGCAACTTATCTCCGAGAAGAGATGTGATGGCTACACTCATTCGCAAGAAGATGATGATATTTACAACGAGGCTCTAGAGGCCTTTTTATCATAATGAAAGTCCAAAACCCTAACCCGGGAAGATGAAACGCCAAAAGGTTTATGGGCTCGATGGGGGTAGTTGGTATGTCAAATTCCCAAGGGCGTAATTTTTGCATACGTTCTTTTTTTGGGGCACACGATAGCTAGTTTGAAACGTCTATTTGAGGACCATGCATTTTTTCTTCACACTCTAGATAAGGTGTGCAATGTAACTGTGGCGGGCCCAAAAAACGTTGTTTAGGGCCTCAAAACGACTCTGAAAGGTTAGGAATCGAAAATATGTAGAAAACTGCCAAGGTGGAAACCCCTGTTTTGAGCTAGTGGAATAAGTGGGTGGCCACTAATTTCCACTTGGATCAATCCTCCACCCTTAGGAAGCAATGGTCTCCATTGCGGTAAGTGCCCGGGGAAGATTTTGCTGAATCTAAACCTTGGTGAGTTGCTTGCCCTGTTAAAGAAGCTCTCATGTTTAGCTTGTTGAAGGTTGTTATGAACTTGTTGGAGGGATTGATCTGTTTAACCAATCTAGCTACATGATCTGTTGGAGTGTGGGAGGACTCTGTCGATGAAGATGTAGTTGGAATATCTTGGTGTTCTTCTACAATCTTTTTCATCTACTTTTGTTGGATAGAAGGGTCATGGGCCGAGGTTGTAGTGGTTGCAGTGTCCTTCTATTCTAACTATGTTGTGAAGAGGCTAAACTTTGTTGTACAAGAGATTACTTTGCAGCATTATTTTGTCGTTAAAATAGTCGGAACTACGATGGTATCCAGTAGGACTGACCCCCCAGAGTAACAATGACGCTATGGGGTCGAGGCTCATAAACATCAATATGCCTCCACATATATGGCTGGCCTACCAGAACATCATAGACTTCCAGTGGGGCAATATCACATAATACCTCATCCTTGAAGGGCTTGATGTCGTATGACAAACGACACAGCTGACTGACATGAAGGTATCGTCCCTGGAGAAGCCAATCGTTGGTGTATGCTTGCAGGGGTGGTGTTGTTGTCAAATCCAACTGCTTGACGACCTCTGTTGAGATGAGGTTCTTATGGATTTTTCTGGTCCCCTTCACCCACATCTGTGAATGGAAAAGGCGCTCCCCCTCCTCAAGTTCCTCTGGTTCTTCTGGTCAGATTGTTACGGTCACGACAGTAGCAGCGGGTTATGCATCAATTCTTTGTCATCTTTTATTATTGTCTAAATCAGAGTCTAAATCAGGGCTCAACTTTATTTATTTGAGCTAGGATACCAGTGATTGTTTCAAGCGACATTCATCGATGTTGTGCCAAGGGATTTTGTGGAAGTCGCACCACTTTCTAGAGTCCTTCTTCGTCTTCCCGTTGCCCTTCTTTTCCTATGGCTTGGACTCCTTGTCTTGAGGTTGATTGTTCTGTGAGTTAGGGATGCATTTACCATACTTTGGTTGTTGTAGATTTGCAGACCAAAAATCCCTTTTGTTTTACTGCATAAATTTATGCTCGATTTTGAAAACATATCTATGAAAGGCTCCCAGTGATGAGATGTCTAGAAACTCCATTTTGGTTTGGATGTACATGTGTAGAGCCCCGCGGTATTTCAGAACTAGATATCCTCAGAGTCTTTGATACCCAGCTTGGTGTGCAAGGTATGGAAGGTATTTGTGAACTTTGACATTGTTTGGTCCCGCTTTTGATGTAGCCTGGTCCATCTCATATATTGGTCATCATAGTTTTCCATAGGGTAATATTACTCCTTGACCACATCCATAAAAAAAATCCCAAGTGGGCTTGGCCCCAAATATTCTTGACTCCTATCTAGAATTTTTCTTCCAATAAGTTTCCCACGAATGTTTGACATGGGGGAGAGCCTTAAGGAGCGCAAAGGTGATATTTTCTCTGCCAAAAAAATTGTAAAGAGAGAAATAACCTTTTAGAGAATTTAATCAATTTTCCAAATCATCTGCATCAATCTGACCTTCAAATACAGGAATATCAAAATTAACTTATACCTTGAATGTGGTAGCATCTCTGAAGCAACTGTTTGACAAAGACACGCCTGCTATTGTTAGCTATCATTGAAGGATTTGGGAATAATTCTCCAACATATCGTTCCTCTATTGCATGAGGGATTCCGCGAGCAACAACTTGATGGGATCTTTTGCTCCCTCATTCCTCTTCTCTTTTTCCATGGGAGGCCTCTTGGGTTGGCGAGAGTGGTTATCCTCAAGGGAAACTAGCACGAGACCCAACTCTCTATATCCTGACCTCGTCCGTGACATGCACAAGAAACGAAAAGGAGTAGCCTGCTCTGATACCATTAATTCAGATTATTTTGAGAATGAAGTGAAGGCATATATATAACAATGAAATATACATAGATATTATTGTTGATTAATTGGGTTGGTTGTCATTGATGTCAACCCTTGAAGAAAGTCTGGTAGCGAATTCCGATAGCACAAAGGTTTGGGTAATGGAACCAAGTTTGTTTGATGTATAATGGTATGAGTTTTAGTATGTTTGTAGGTAATACTATTCTAGATGGATAGTACATGTCATGTCATTTCCGGTGGTATGTGGAATGTCACATAACTCCTCACGGTTTGGGAGTTATGGCCTTACGAAGTTGAAGGACCCTCATATGATTAGCTTGAAACCGCAAAATATCAAAGAAGTCAAAGTGCTTGCAAAAAAGAAATTATTTAAATAATAAAGTGAAGTGACAAAGTCAAAGAGGATTATTTAAATAATAAAGTGAATAGACAAAATCAAAGAGGATTATTTAAATAATAAAGTGAAGTGACAAAGTCAAGGGGGGTTATTTAAATAATAAAGTAAATGGAGAACTTTCTAATTATGGAAAGTGGTTATAAGAAGGTTAACCCTAAAATGAGGAAAATAGGTTAAGTGTTCAAGTGGATATTGGATACGTGGGCAAGTGGCAATTTGGACAAAGTTGGACATATGTGACTATGTGGACAAAGTGGCCTACAAGATGCTTCTAAGGAAGCTATTTGGAGAGTATAAATAAGAGGCAAGGTTCTTTCATTTTAATCACAATTGAGCATCTTGAATATCTAAAGGTGACTGAGGTAAAAAAAGGATATCTAAGCCAAATTTTAGAGGGAAGGTGAAGTAAAGAAGGTCGAAATTCAATGGAGGATAAATTCTTTTTATGATGCTTTCTAAGGTATGTTATTTATAGGTCATCTCACCATTTTCACAATAATTTTTTTTCTAGAATGATTCAGACCGTGAAATTGGGAGGCCATTGAGAAAACATATTCAAGTAGTTGTGGTACGAATTTCAGCTTGTGGGTTGTTGTATTTTTGGAGTTACACTCTGTGGAAAATAGGGTTTGTGGCTAGTCCTAAAACTAGTCTAAAACAAATGTTTCGGGTAAAAACGTCATAACTTCTTCATAACATATTCAAATTCACTAATACTAGATGTGTTCGTTAGAGTACAGTTTGTAATATTCTATGTAAAGTTTTCAGATCCATACAACACATATTCCATGCGGGACACGCTCTACAAGTTCGCTCTCTAGAATAAGCCATAATTCAGCAAGGTATACCATTTTTGCTATAACTCCTTTTCTGAGAAGTTCCAAGTAGTGACACCTGGAGGAATTGCATAAAACACACTGAAGAACATTATGTACTATTTTCAAATATTCATTCATTATAGGTACATAGTTATGATTGTTTCAAGTTAGGGTTGTTGACTAATCCAAAACTAGTCATGCGAGACTAAAGTAAAGTTTGGTGAAAATGTGAGTCTCTTGTTGTTAAAGTTAAGGAAGGTTTGAGGGTTGAGGTATAGGTTGGTGCATGGTTGATGTAGTTGTTTATGGTACAAGTTGATTACAGGTTGTTTGGTACTGGTTGGTGCATGGTTGATGCACTTGTTTATGGTACATGTTGATTACAAGTTGAGGTACAGATTGATGCATGGTTGATACATGGTTCAGGTTATTGGTATAGGTTGTTTGGTGTAGGTTTATTGGTACAGGTTTACAAGAGTATATTTCACAATGATAATGTGATAATGGTTCTATCATTCTACTTATACGTCAGGGCAGTTGGACGGGGCAAGGACAGGTGGTTGTAGCCACCTTTTGTTTGTAACCGGAGAACATAGGGGGTTGTAGCCTCCTTCTGGTTGTAGCTAGAGAATTGGGGAGTTGGAGCTTCCCTCGGGTTGTAGCCTAAGAAACTAGGGGGTTGGAGCCTCCTTCTAGTTGCAGCTAGAAAACAAAGGAAGTTGGTGCTTCCAATGAATGTAATTCTTCAAGACATATAAGAAAAAACATTATGTGGTTTTCTCCCGCTTTGGGTTTCCACGTAAAAACACTGGTGTATTGTGTATGTGTATGATTTTTCATTTGTTCATTGTTTATTATTCTGCAAATATTGGACGATAATGTTGCATTGATATAACACTTGCATTATATGGTTAAAAAGGATTAGATTGCTCTATTACTGATTCACTCCCCCTCTCAGTATTCCAACAATTGGTATCAAAGCAGGTTCCTTTAGAAATCAATTTAACCACTAAAAGGTAGATCATGGAGAGCAACAACATGTATAAAAATGGAATACGAAGCTTGATGGACATAAGTATGCATTTTGGAGCATAAGAATGAAGACATATATACAGGCATAGGGATTTGAAATGTGACAATCAATTGTAGATGGATACACAACACCAACAGTTCCACCGACAAATGACAAAGCTATGAAACTCAGTCAGAATAATTCCAAAACCACAAATGCACTTTTGGATGGTCTTGGAGAATCAATATTTGCCAAAGTTGCACATTGCAAATCCACTAAAGAGATTTGGGACAAACTTCGAAATATTTATGAAGGAGATTCAAGAGTCAAAGCAGCAGAGCTTCAAACTTACAGAGGTCAGTTTGAACAACTAAAGATGAAGGAAGATGAGAACATTGCAGCTTACTTTTTATGAGTCGATGAAACAATAATTGCAATATTAGGATTGGGAAAAGAAATCAAAGAATCTATAATTGTTCAAAAGGTACTAATATCTCTTCATATGAGATTTGACCCTAAGATATCAACACTAGAAGAAAGAGCAGATCTAAACTCAATAAGCATGGACGAACTACATGGAATCTTCACATCATATGAAATGAGAACTGAACAGGAAAATTCAGATATAAAAGAAGCAGCCTTCAAAGCATCCAAAAGGTCAAAGCAAAACGGAAAGCAAAAAGAAAAAGAACATAGCAGCAACAGTGACATCTCGGAAGATGATGAAGAAGTGGCCAACTTTGTCAGAAGATTGAATAAGGGAACCAACGACAGGTATAGAGGTAAGCCTCCTTTGATTTGTTTTAATTGTGATGGTATTGGTCATTTTGCTAAAAAATGTCCACATAAGAAAAAGAGAAATGATGAAGGTTACTCAAATAGAAATCAAATGTATAAAGACAAAATAACCACAAAGAAAGTTTTCAAGAAAAGCTTATGCACCAAAAAAGACAAATCATCATCAGATGAAGATGAAGTCAGTGACAGTAAGAAAGAAAGAGTTCTATTCATGGCAGTAGAAGACTCTGATAAAGAAGACTCCGAAGAAGAATATGAAGAGGCAGAAGTTAACTACCGAGAAGAATTGTTGTGTGCCATAGAAGTTATCAGAAGAGAAAAGAAGAAAAACAAGAAACTACAAGCAGAACTAGAGAAGAAAGAAGACACTCAGGAACTAGAACAAATGATCACAAATTTGAAGGTTCAAATTGAAGAAGATACAATAATTGCAGAAGCACTCAAAGAACAACTAGAAGGAAGAGACACGGTCATTAGAAATTTGGACGCAGAAATTGTCACATTAAGAAAGGATCTTCCAAAGAAAAATATGCAGAATAACTCAAAAGTTTTGAATGACATTATCAGTAGTCAAAAACCTCATCATGACAAGTCCGGACATGGATCCAATCACACAGAAAAGAGATCAAGCTCCAAAATAACAAAACAATAAACATATCCAAAAAGCTATGCAAAAACAATCAAAGGGGATAGGAAGGTCTACAAAGAAAATTACAGGGACACTCCTCCACCGAGAAGATTCAGATTTCAGAATCAACGACTGACAGAAACAGATAGGCCTCAAGAAGAAGAAAGATTCATAAGAGTAGCTCCTTTCAGAAGATCTTCAACTCCCACGTATCAAACTATCTTTTTTGGTTTATGTTATGCATGTAATAATTTTGGACATAAAGCTGTGAATTGCAGAGCTAACAACAGGAACATAAACAACTTTGAAAGTCATACACAAAAGGGTTATCCAAGAAGGCCTAGTGAAACACAGAGAAGAATTTACAATAGGTTTGAATCTTTGAGCACTGAATTGGAATGCTACAAATGCAACAACTTTGGACACATTGCCAAATATTGCAGATTGACAGTCCCTCCTAGAGAACAACAACAAAACAACAACAATCACAGACAGGAACCTCAAAAAAGGACATGGATAAGAAAGCAGAATCAATATAGCAATGAAGAATGCACACTCGCTCTATAAGGTAAGCAGAAGAAACGTGGTTGGTATGTTGACAATGGTTGTTCAAAATACATGACAGGTGATAGAGACATGTTTCTTACATGAACAAAGGAAAGAGATGGATCAGTCTCCTTCGGAAATGTTGATTCAACTAAAATCATTGGAAAATGCACAGTCATAATTGGGAACAAAAATACCAAGGTAAAAAAAGTTCTACTAGTAGAAGATATGAAACATAATCTTCTAAGTGTGAGTCAAATGTGTGACCAAGGTCATAAAGTTACTTTCGATTCACAAAAGTGCGAAATAGGAAAATAAGGTTCAGGAAAAATGATTGCAACAACTGCGAGAACTTCAAGCAACATTTATGTATTAAGTGAAATTGGAAATGAAAAGTGTTGTCTAGGAAAGGAATATGAAATTTGGCTATGGCATAGAAGAATGGGTCACATACATTTTGATAACCTTGTCAAAGCCAGCAAAAGGGAAGCAGTTAGAGAAATGCCCCAGACGACGAAACCAACCAATACTTTCTACAAGCATTGTCAACAAGGAAAGAAAACAAAGACCAGGTTTAAATCAAAAGAATATTCAACGACAAGACCACTAGAAATTGTGCAAACTGATTCTAGTTGGACCAACTACAACAAAGGGTTTAAAAGGTGAGAAATACTTTATGTTATTAGTTGACTATTATACAAGAATGACCACAGTTTGCTTTTTCAGGAATAAGTCAGAAGCTTTTGAAAACTTAAAGGTCTACAAGGAAATGGTTGAAAATGAAATGGATTAAAAAATCAAATGCTTGAGATCTGATAATGGAGGAGAGTTCACTTCAAAAGAATTTATGGACTACTGATCCACATTCAGATTCAGGAGCTTGATGGGGCTCAAAAAGGCCTAAAAATCAATTTTCTCATAATGGCCTCAAAATGGATGTGTGCATAGGCCTCGTTGATACGAACCGGACGCAACTTGAACTAGCTCAAACGAACGTTATATGCTCAAGTTATGGCGATCTGTTCGTTTTCCCAAACAAGCAAAAAAATGTTGATTGTACAGTTCGTACAGTGGCATGTGGTAGTTGACTGTACATGACGTACAAATGACGTGGTATCATAGTTGGAAGATTTCGTACAACTGACATGGCATCATTCCGTACAATTGACATGGCAGGGGCACAGTAGACAACTGATGTGGCAGGAGCAAGTGGACCAACCCGGAGGTGACAAATATCACCACTGAAAAGTTGACATGTGGCAGGTACGATCTAACATGGTCGATTGCTGACTGGGAAAGTATGTTGACATGTGGACCATCTGACAGTTGACAAGTGGCATCAGACTGAACAAATAGGGTGGTGCTATGTGGCCCAGACTTGGGCTGCCACGTGGCACTGAGGCATTGGTCGAAGTGTTCATATGCAAAATTGTTGAGTTCACGGGATTCGAACTCGGGACCTCCGGTGGGAGGCTACGCCTTGGAGAATGGGTGGATCCGAGAGCTCAACCACATGACCAGTGTTTACGGGCTAGGGGATAGTGCGCAACCCTTTGGGCTTAGCCCATAATTATCTCCAAAATGGGTTTTTGACCATATACTAGTCGATTTTTGAAGATTTTTTGGGCAGTTTTTGGTTAT
The DNA here is from genome assembly GCA_009831015.1 of Picea engelmannii. Taxonomy (NCBI): domain Eukaryota; kingdom Viridiplantae; phylum Streptophyta; class Pinopsida; order Pinales; family Pinaceae; genus Picea; species Picea engelmannii. Next base: position 1,039,294 of record ML781911.1, on the reverse strand, counting down.
TTTTCCATATCTTGGTGGATATTGGTCCAATTTGAGTGCCACAAGAAATGGGTTGTTAGAATTTGATCCCTCTACCTCGTGGCTATAAACCAAGGCATTGTGAGGTTTGAAGAGGAGCAAGCATCAACAAGAAGCTTGAATCAAGTTGAGGAAGAACTTGCAAAGGTCAAGTTGTCTTGAGTAGTGAAGAGTAGTTGAGCTTTGGAGGCAGTTTCTGGGAGTTCTACTCCACCTTTTTCAATGTTGCATGTTTCGTCGGGTTCCTGAGACAGAGCAGAATATAGCTGAATCAGTCAGATCCCTATATGATGTAATTTTGATGCAGATTTTAAGCATTGAATTTTGAATAGAGAAGCCTCCCTCACTAAAGACAAAGGCCCAGAGACGTAGGCAAATTTTGCCGAACTCCGTTATCAACTTCTGGTTTCCAATTTGTTGATGGTTTGATTCCTTGTGTTATATGTTATTTCTCTTCAATATTTAAGTTTTTGTCACGTATATATTCACATGCATTGTCAGAAAAGGTCTTGATAAAATTGAATTCATAGTGCGTAATTGCTAAGCACCGATTTCAGATCAAGTGGTATCAAAGCATGTTGACTATTGCAAGAATTGTGAATATGGGGAAAATCTTGAAGAGAGCCAGACTCCAAGAGCTTGAGAAGATTAACCAAACGATTCAATGAGAAAATGTTGAGCTGCGACGATTGGTGCAAATCCTTGAGGAAGACAGGGAAAGATTGCGAACAATGATATTAGCAACAGAAGAAAGGCTAGTTGGAAGAAGCCCTTCTGTTAGAAGCCTGAGCCCTGTCAGGGACGATGGAATTCATCCATTCCGTAGGCAATCCGAAGAGGAGGATTTGTATATACACGCTACTCCGGTTGGGAAGCAGTCAGTAGGAGAGGCCATTGGCACATTTTCCTTGCCAGCAGAAAGCACTCATTACACCCCAGATTCTCTTGTAGCTGATCAGGAACTTGATTCCGACCATCAGGATATTGCAACATTTGAAAAACATACCAAAGGAATTGGTATGAGAATGTTATCCAAGTTTAGATATAGGAAAGGGCAAGGTCTTGGAAAATATGACCAAGGCGGAGCTGATGCGATTGAGGTGCGAGAACGACCACACCATGAAGGATTGGGTTACGCAGGAGAATCTATTGACGCCGATAGTCCAGTGGTTTGTTGCACACACTGTCAGAAGTTTAGACACGATGTTGACCATTGTTGGGAGCGACATCCAGAGTTGAAAATGGAATGGTTTCTAATTCGTCAAGGCAAACACACAGCTCGAGCCAGCAGCAATGTGAACAGTGAGCCACAAAGGAAAGGTAAAAAGGTTGAAAGTTATAAATCTCCTTCATCCACCTTTATTGATGAGCATGCTAGAGTCATGGAAATTATCAAAAGAACAATTCCATGCACATTTTGTGGTAGTCAATACCATTGTGTTGCAGTATGCTGGAAGCATAAAGTATACAAAAAGAAGATCATGGCGATAAGGAGTACGCCAAGACTAGATGACGCAACACTCCAGGTCAAGAAGAATCTACGTGCAAATTCAGCACAACCAAGACAAGACTCAGAGAAATCCATTGGGGATTCGACTCAGTCAGAGAAAGGTTCCATCAAATTCTTTCAGGCACGAAACACTTGCTCACATTGTCAAAGGAATGGACATTGTGAAGATAGTTGTTGGAAGATGCATCCAGGGCTGCGACGCTCCACAAAGCCTGAAGGGCCAGAGCAAAAGAAGGATGTTGCAGAAGAACAGAAGGACGTTGCAGAAGAGCAGAAGGATGTTGCAGAAGGGTAGAAGGAGGATGCTGCAAAGAAGCAAAGGAACGACCATAACACTCTGTTGGCAAGAGATGGGTCGTCCGCTTGGAACTGGGCAGATTTTATGCCATATATGTAAATTGAGTGAGTGTCAGTTCTCATTGATGTAATAAAAGTGATTTGATTTATGAAATCACTTATTGGGTCTAGTTCATGTTTATTGAGTCTAGGTTGTTTGTTGTTAATTGATTGATGTGAGGATGTAGTCAATTGAAGTAATAAGCGTTTGGGGACCAAAAGGTCTTTAGTGGGAAGGCATGATCCAGATTAGGATCGAGGAGCTTGATGGGGCTCAGAAAGGCCTAAAGATAAATGTTCTCAAAATTGCTTCAAAATGGAAGTTTAGGTAGGCCTCGTTGATACGAACCCAACACAATTTGAACGGGCTCAAATGGATGTCGTATGCTTAGGTTATGGCGATCTGTTCATTTTCCCAAACAGGCAAAAAAATGTTGATTGTACAGTCCGTATAGTTCCACGTGGCAGCTAACTGTACATGCTATACAAATGACGTGGCAACACAGTTGGCAGATTTCGTACAACTGACGTGGCATCAGTCCATACAGCTGACGTGGCAGGGGCATAATGGACTAATTATGTGGCAGGAGCAGGTGGACTAACCAGGAGGTGACACATGTCACCACTGAAAGGGTGACATGTCGCACGACACGTGGCAAGTATGATCTGACATGGTCGGTTGCTGACTGGAAAAGTATGCTGACATGTAGACCATCCGATAGTTGACAAGTGGCATCAAAATCAATAAATACGGTGGTGCCACGTGGCCCAGACTTGGGCTACCATGTGGCACCTAGGTGTTGGTCGAAGTGTTCATATGCAAAATTGTTGAGTTTGCAGGATTTGAACTCGGGACCTCCAGTGAGAGGCTATGCCTTGGAGAACGGGTGGATTTCCATTGCGCCACATTGTTGCTTATTATAGCATAGCCCATTTATATTATTTAAAGTGTTTGGTATGGTGAATGGAGGCGAAGGGGGGTTGGGGCTGAGCCCCAGCCCATGGATTTGTGCAACCACATATGTCTAAACCTCAGAAAAAAAGTGCGGGAACTCTCCACTAAAAGAGATAATCCATTGGTGCGGGGGCCACGAGCTCCCGTTCGGATCCCATACCATATGCACCGGAGTTTTGTTGTGTGGGTGCGAGTGTTATGGCTATAACTTAGCCTTTGGATCTGAGAGCTAAAGCACATGATCGGTGTTTACGGGCTAGGGGCCAGCGCACAACCCTTTGGGTTGGCGCTTGGCCACCTTTTATGCCATATGACCAAGTTAAGGGGGTACGTGCCCAAGGAAAGGGGTTTAGCCCATAATTATCTCCAAAATGGGTTTTTGACCATATATTAGTGGATTTTTGAAGATTTTTTGGGCAGTTTTTGGTTATTTTGCCATATCTTGGTGGATATTGGCCCAATTTGAGTGCCACAAGAAGTGGGTTGTTGGGATTTGATCCATCTACCTCATGGCTATATAAACCAAACCATTGTGAGGTTTGAAGAGGAGAAAGCAACAACAAGAAGCTTGAAGCAAGTTAGGAAGAACTTGCAAAGGTCAAGTTGTCTTGAGCAATGAAGAGTAGTTGAGCTTTGAAGGCAGTGTCTGGGAGTTCTACTCCACCTTTTTCAGTGTCATCTGTTGTGTCGGGGTCCTAAGACAGAGCATAATACAGCTGAGTCAGTCAAAGCCCTATATAATGTAATTTTGATGCATATTTTAAGCATTGAATTTTGAATAGAGAAGCCTCCCTCACTGAAGACAAAGGCCCGAAGACGTAGGCAATTTTTGTCGAACTCCGTTATCAACTTATGGTGTCTAATTTGTTGATGATTTGCTTCCTTGTGTTATCTGTTATTTCTCTTGAATATTTAAGTTTTTTTCGCTTATATATTCACATTCATTGTCAGAAAAGGTCTTGATAAAATTGAAGTCATAGTGTGTAATTGCTAAGCACGGATTTCAGATCAACTACTGCAGTAGGCATGGAATACAAAGGTAATTCTCCATTGCTAGGACACCTCAACATAATGGAGTTGTTGAAAGAAAGAACATGAAAATACAGGAAATGGCTCGAACAATGCTAATGGATTCCAAATTAACAAATATATTTTGAACACAGGTAGTGCATACAACAGTTCACATTCAAAATAGAGTAATGATCATAAACAACATTGAAAAAAACTCCCTATGAGCTATGTAAAGGAAGACCAACAAATGTGAAGCACTTCAGAGTTTTTGGAAGCAAATGCTACATCAAAAGAGAAGATGGAAGAATGAGAAAATTTGACTCTCGTGTGGTCAAAGGAGTACTTGTTGGTTACTCAAGTATAAGGAAAGCATACAAGTGTTACAACATGAGATTGAACAAAGTTGTGGAAAGCATCAACGTAACAATTGATGAAACAGGTAGACAAGAATTAAAGGAAGAAGAAAATAAATCAATGGAACAAGTTTACAAAGAAGAACTAGAAGATGAAAAAGAAGTAGAAGGGGAAGATGAAGAGGATCTGATAGAAGTAGAAGAGCAAGTTCAACAAGTGCCTCCAAAGACACCTAGCAGACAAGTACAAAAGAATCATCCTTCAGATCAGATTATAGGAAACAAAGATGCAGAAGTTGAGACTAGAAGAAGAATCTGTTCACCAGAACAAATGCACCTAACACTCTCATTTATGATTGAACCAACCTGTTTTGAAGAGGCCAGCAAGGATTAATTTTGGAATAAGGCCATGGACAAAGAATTGGATCAAATAGAGAAAAATAACACTTGGGAATTGGTTCCAAGACCAAAGGATAAGAATGTGATCGACACAAAATCGGTTTACATGAATAAATTGAGTGAAGATGGACATGTTACAAGGAACAAAACTAGATTGGTATGTAAAGGATATGCACATGTTGAAGGAATAGACTTTGAAGAGACATTTGCGCCAGTTGACAAAATGGAAGCAACCTGATTGCTTTTAGCTTATGCATGATCCAAAAATATTAAAGTCTATCAGATGGACGTAAAATCAGATTTTCTGAATAGGGAACTTGAGGAAGAAGTCTACATAGAACAACTAGAAGGATTTTAGTTGTCAAAGAACGCATATTATGTGTGTAAATTAAAGAAGGCCTTGTATGGTCTAAAACAGGCTTCTAGAGCATGGTACTCTAGACTATATAAATATCTACTACGGGCATGGTTCATAAAAGGAAGTGCCGACAACAACCTCCACATTAAGGTAACTCAAGATAGTATTTTAATAATTGAAGTTTATGTTGATGATATTATTTTTGGAAGTATTGATAACAGGTTAAGCCGGAAATTTGCAAAGGACATGCATAATAAATTTGAAATGTCATTACTTGGAGAACTATCTTTCTTTCTGGGTCTTTAAATACGTCAAAGCAACCAAGGAATTTTTATTTCTCAAACCAAGTATATCAAAGAAATGCTAAAGAGGTTCAGAATGGAAGATTGCAAACCTGTTATCACTCCCATGCAAACCAGTTGCAAGTTGAGCAAAGATGATGATTCAAAGTCTAAAGATCAGAGGCAATACAGGTCAATGATTGGTAGCCTACTATATGTGACAACATCCAGACCAGATGTAATGCAGGTAGTTGTACAATTGACACAATTTCAAGCAACACCAAAGGAATCACATGTATTAGCAGTGAAGAGGATTTTCATATATTTCAAAGGAACAAAAGAGTTTGGATTATGGTATCCAAAAGGAAAGGATCTATCACTTATTGCCTACACAGATGCAGATTGGGTAGGTTGCATTGATGACCGACGAAGCACCAATGGAGCAGCGTTCTACTTGTGTGAGTGTTTAGTATCATGGCTAAGAAAGAAACAATCATCAATATCTTTATCTACAGTTGAGGAAGAGTATATTGCAGCAACAACATGGTGTACACAGGTTCTATGGATGAAACAACTGTGATATATATATAGGTTGAGTATGATGAGCCCATTTCAATCTATTGTGATAATACAAGCACCATCAGTATCTCAAAGAACCCGATGATGCACTCCAAGACGACACACATTCCAATCAAGTATCACTTTCTATGGGAACATGTTGCAAAAAAGAATGACAAAGTTGAATATGTGGGCACAAAAGAACAAGTGGCAGACATCTTTACAAAACCTCTTCCATGAGAAGCCTTTGAGTATCTTCACCAGAGACTCAGAGTTATTTCTACTCCAAAACAAATGTTTTTGAATGCTTATCTTATATATCTTAGATGTACACGAGAAAGCACCATAAAGAGGATGGTTTAGGTTGGGAGATCAGACAATTCAGTTAGGGGGAGCAACCCCGAATGGAAAAATACTTTTTTCATTGATGACAAAGGGGGAGAAATTTATCGGATGCAGAGGACAAAGACATGGTTCCAGGGGGAGCGTTGATCACATAGATGAAAGCATGGTTCCAAGGGGAGCATGAGTGATATGATTTAAGTATTGCATCAAAGTGTTGCCATCGATACCAAAGGGGGAGATTGTTGATTAATTGGGTTAGTTGTCATTGATGTGAATCCTTGAAGAAAGTCTGGTAGCATAAAGGCTTGGGTAATGGACCCAAGTTTGTTTGATGTATAATGGTACGAGTTTTGATATATTTGCGGGTACTACTATTCTAGATGGATAGTACATGTCTTGCCATTTTCGGTGGTATGTGGAACGTCACATAACTCCTCACGGTTTGAGAGTTATGGCCTTATGAAGTTGAAGGACCCTCGTATGATTGACTTGCAACCCCAAAAGGTCAAAGAAGTCAAATTGCTTGCAAAGAAGAAACTATTTAAATAATAAAGTGAAGTGACAAAATCAAAGAGGATTATTTAAATAATAAAGTGAAGTGACAAAGGAGGATTATTTAAATAATAAAGTAAATGGAGAACTTTTTAATTATGGAAAGTGGTTATAAGAGGTTAACCCTAAAATGAGGAAAATGGGTTAAGTGGTCAAATGGCTATTGGATACGTGGACAAGTGGGGATTTGGGAAAAGCTGGACAAAGGTGACTATGTGGACAAAGTGGCCTAGAAGATGCTTCTAAGGAAGCAACTTGGAGAGTATAAATAAGAAGCAAGGCTCTCTCATTTTAATCACACTCGAGCATATTGAATATCTACAAGTGACTGAGGTAACCTAAGGATATATAAGTCGAATTTCAGAGGGAAGGTGAAATAAAGAAGGTCGAAATTCAAGGGAGGATAAATTCTTTTGATGATGCTTACTAAGGTATGTTATTTACAGGTCATCTTACCATTTTCACAATAATTTTTTTTTCTAGAATAATTCAGACCGTGAAATTCGGAGGCCATATAGAAAACATGTCCAAGTAGTTGTGGTACGAATTTCATTGTTTATTTACTCTATAAATATTGGATGATAATGCTACATTGATATAACACTTGCATTATATGGTTAAAAAGGATTAGATTGCTCTATTATTAATCCACCCCCATTCTCAGTAATCCAATAATTGCAAGATACACATAAATATTGCAATAAACACAAATATACAATAATGCACAATTTTTATTAATGAGAGAATGTACAAAAACTATAAAATTACAGAGTGAATGACTCGCTAGAATGGTGGAAGCTTATCTCTGAGAAGAGATGCGATGGCTACACTCATTCGCAAGAAGATGATGATGTTTATAGTGAGGCTCTAGAGACCTTTTTATCCTAAAGAAAATCCAAAACCCTAACCCCGGAAGTTGAAAAGCCAAAAGGTTTGTGGGCTCCGATGGGGGTAGTTGGTACATCAACTTCCCAAGGGCGTATTTTTTACATACGACCTCTGTTTGCGGTGCACAATAGCTAGTTTGAAAGGTCTATATGAGGAATACACATTTTGTTGTCACACTTTGGCTAAAGCCTACAGTGTGATTGTGGCAAGCCTAGAAATCATTGTTTAGGGCCTTAAAATGGTCCCGAAAGTTTAGGACTCAAAAAGATGTAGAAAAACCGCCAAGTTGGAAACCCTTGTTTTGAGCCATTGGAATAGGTGGGTGGCTGCCTAGATCATGCATGTAGTGAAAAACATAGAAGTATGGTCTCATTGCATCATGTTACACATTTTTTCATTGTCATGTTTTCGCATTTCACATGCGATATGAAATGTGAGGTTCTTGTTTCTTTGCTCCACCACACATTTCTGCAACCTGGGTTCCCACGTCACTATTTCGATGTGAAATGTGTAAGATTTTGTGTGCTTCCACTCCAATTCCTCGCATTTCACATTTTTTCATCACCTATAGCCCCACCTTTGTCCCTTTGAATTTGTCGTCGTTTCATGCATCCCCATGCATTTAAGTTTTTCTCGTGCCAAACTACATTTCATTGAAGTGTGATGCCTTGTATTCAATACAATATCCTCTGAAAAGGATTGCACTTTATGAATTCCATGATCGTACTTTGGGATTGATGGAAAGACATTATGAATACGATTGTAGATTAGTAGTGTAGTATTCAAGACTCCTTTTTGTAAAGAGAAAAAGTTGTGGATGGTGCCCAAGAACAAATTTGAGTCAAATTGTGGGTATACTTTGAACACGTTACCTCGAGGAAACAAATATCCTCATTGGACCATGGCCTGCAAACAATTTGCAGATATGGAAGAAGTGAAGCAAAGAGATTAAGATTTGGACTTCAGGGAAATCGTGAAGTGGTGTTCAAAGGTTCAGTTTAAAACATCAATTGGTGAATTTGAAAGAGGTGGGAAAACACATGTTCCTCTCATCCCACTTACATTCATAATTATGTTTATTAGGATACCATAGTCGAACAAAGTTTGTAGAGTTCCTCAAGCCAATTCCTTTTTTGAGTGCTTGTGGCAGTGGTGTTTTTATCTTAAAATAATGGCTCAATCACTTGACTACTAGGGGCATTAGGGCATACCAAGTGGAGATTATTGAACTAGTAGAGCCTTATTAGGAGTTGGCATGGTTATTTTCTCAAGTCATCAGCCAGGAGGCCACCACACAAGTGCCTAGGTATGTTTTGCATGTTATATATTATACTCTGCATAAATAGGTAATCTTTGATTGGCGTGTGCTCATATCCAATGAAATTGCTCACTAATTGTCAAATTTTCGGCAAACCAAAAAGTTTTTCATAGCCTTGTGTCTTGTTTATGCATTCCTTTTATGTAATTTGATTGAGAAACTAGCTCTGAGAGGTGATGTTAACATTAAGACTAATTTAATTTCAAATTGGTGTTCGTCATTATGGAGATATAAGGCCCCATTCCATTTTTACAAGATTCATGATACATTTGTTGGAATATTCAGGTAAATGATTGTTGGGTAGGTACCAGACATGTTGATATTGGAAGCTCAGAGCCTCCTCATTGGAAGAGGATAGTATTTTTATGAGGAGCAGTTTACCTACATCCATCTTTACGAGTTTGAAGGGAAGCCTCATTTTATACCTATATTTCTCTGTGACACGCTCTTTCTTGTCAAGTTCAACTAAAAATATTATAAATGGTTGGTTACTTTGACAAGAAGAAGAGGAAACAATTTACTTCGACTTCTTTTAAATGTGCAAATTTTACTATAGGGTGTATAGCTCATCTTACAAAAGTGGCAAGAGGTTTTCAAGCTTTTGAATTGAAGGAGGAAAAGGCCATTTGATGTTATGACCCTGAAGAGATCTTCAAGACTCATATGATAACATCTAAGTATGGCTTATATTTTCCCAATCTCACTCATCAAGATGAAGGGGGTGGTGACAATGAAGATGTCAATGTGGAAATGAAAGGGATGGATACACCAAAAGGCCTAACAACATCCCAAGATGATTTGCATACATTGGCTAGCTTAAATACAATAACCAGAAAGAAATCCTTTCAAGGCCAAGAAGTCCAAAAACATTGTTGATGAGTTGGCCCCACCAATCAAATAGAGAGGAAGGTCAAGGGTAAGTGGGAGGGGTGATTTTGTAGCACCGACGACTAGGGAAACCAATGATTCCTTCGAGAAGGCCACCTTGGTCACTTACCCTAGAGGAAAACACAAAAATATAATTGGGGTTGGTGATAATGATGACAATAGAGACCTTGCAAACTCTAAGCTAGAGAAGTCACACATTGTTCCTTCAATCTCGAAAAGAAAAAAGGTCTCCAAAAATTGGCCAAATCAAGACCCCTAAGATGAATGCGAATGATATGGAAATAGATGACCAAGTAGCTGTATTCCCTACTTGGGAAACAATGCAATTTGGAAACAACAATATGATCAAGAGGGAAGGTGTTTAGCACGGTTTTCCAACCTTCAAGGATAACTCAATTATGATGGATCATACAAATTTTGATCCCCGCACTAAGAAACTCTATATTGGAAGGGCTAGATAAAAGGAAAAATATGTTGGAAATCAACAACACTGGGTTGGATGTTAAGAGTTTAGGGACCGATGGAGCACCAAGGATGCATATGTTCACGAGAGATATGTTCTCAATGTCATATTTTGTTAATGGGCAACAATGGGAGAATATCAACTTGAAGAAAAGAGTAGCAAAGTTGAAAGCAACTTTAAATTTGGAACCTTTGTTGACATGACCATTGACCATTAAGGCACCCAAGGAACACTTAGAGGATACTTCTAGGAAACCTACCAAGACTAGGAAAGCTCAAGAATTGTTGCATGGGGTTTGGAAGCAACTTTAAATTTGGGAATAGAAAAGTTGTAATCAGCTTTGAATTTGGAACCTTTGTTTACATGAGCATTGACCATTATGACACTTGAGGAACACTTAGAGGATACTTATGGGAAAACTACCAAGACTAGGAAAGCTCAAGAATTGTTGCATGGGGTTCAGAAGAAAATTGCAAGTAATATCGAGGATAGAATGAACATGTTATCTAAACTTTGGGAATTGGTGAATACATCTTTTTTACCCACTAAGAGGATTGTCTCTTTGATTGAATCATTTTATCGTGAACTGCAAAATGACCGGGATTTCTATTAAAATTATGTTGAGGCCTTTATTAGAATGCTAACTTATATGAACGAACACAAATGATAGAAGGAAATCCTCCCTTGAAACAAGAGGTTAAAACAAGCGAGGGTAGTTGATGAGGAATCTTTAGTCATTAGATAAGCTAAACCTTGTTTGGATACTCAAAAAGTGACTATTCATGGTCACTATGGAGAAACACTTGACAAAGTAAATACATTGATAACATTGATACATTAAAGCTTAAAATCCAATGATATAATTCAAGGTCTTCCTAAAATTGAACAATTGTCGGGAGCTCATTTGAATAATTCAAAATCGATGAATTTGAAAAAAAGTTTTGAAAATTGGACTAGACATATGATGAGATTTCTTGGAAGTCTTTGGGGTTATTCATCAACACAAAGATAACTATGGAACTAATTTAGAATCATTTGGTCCATCGAATTCAAAAAGTTTATTGATCCTAAGGGATATGAATTTATGATAAGCAGATAAAGATTATTGTGTGAAGTTTTCACAACGAACCTAGCTAGTAGAAAAGTCACACAAAATTGTGAGAGAGAGAACAGAGGAGAGAAAAAGAATGAATTGTATTAATTTTCGAGTAAAATGGTAAAATACACATGATATAATCTACATGTCTAAGTAAAGTAGCCATAGTAGTGATCTAGAGAGATCTAGACACTCACTGATAGAAACCAAAGTAATATGCCACTTAGTCCTAGTTAATTCATCCATGAAATCATCAGTTAACTGAGTCACACATGTGGAAGTGAGATAAACACATGTAATAACAATATATGCACCGTCTTTTCTACATGCATGATATATGTGCACTCCTGGTGAGGAAATCGAGGTGAACATGCAACTTCTAGTGATAAAACAGAGGTTGCAATGCATGAGTGACTTCCACTAGTCCAACTGAAGTGTAATTGACTCTGAACTAAAGAGGGAAGGTGCCCTATTTTGTAAGAGGCACTCTAATTTGTAGGGGAATATTCTTAAGAGAAAATATTCTCATTTATGGAAGTGCCCTCATGATCCAGGAGGATCTAGAACGCTCACAGAGGTCTAGGAGGATCCATAACGCTCACAAAGGTCCAGAAAGGTTCATAAATGAACAAAATTAGATTGTCTCACATGTTCTTGAAAACGACATCAATGCATAGAGCTTCGTGATATCTTTCCAACGACACAAAAATCACCTCAAACAAAGTTCGTATGCAAAATATATGGACAATCAAAATTCAGGTCAAACCAAGCAAAAAGTCAACATCAACAGGGTCAAGGTGACACGTAAAACCACTGCAAGGGTCAAGGGCGACACGTGGCACGATCGTAAGATGCCGATGCGGCCACCTCTGGAGCACCACATGGCACACCATACATTCGACCAAGCAAGTGACTCAGCATTTGTATGGCACAGGGGGACAAGTTAGAGTTTGACATGTGGTAGAAATAAACCAATGAGAGGTTGCCATGTGGCAACATCCCATTGGCCATTAATGGTTAGTGTTTATCAAAAGTATAGGAGTCGATGGGGGTTGAGCCCGCGACCTCTCATAACCTTGTACAAGTCTCCACTACCAATACACCACACAATTGTTACTTAACCATATATGGCGATAATTATACTTAAGTTTGTCGTATTGCATAATTGGCCGAGGAAAAGGGTCGAGGGCCTAGTCCTCAACCCATAGTAATTGGTCACATGGTATACAACATAACCATCACACTATATTCACATGGGGATATAACTATATGCCACCGCATCTCAACAAACTTATGGTTTAAACTATATAACAACCATCACATTGTTATAACAAAACATTATATATATAGTGTGTGTGGTCGGCAGGTGGAACCTACTTAACAAACATTTAATATCGGATGATAGTTCTGGATGGAAGTTAAGGGCCCCACGACCTATTTAATGGGTATGCGGACCGAGGCAAAGGATACACACATAAATGCAGAGTATGGTATCTCAAAGTTTGTGCCTGAGGTAATTAGACTTGGAGGTTACACCATAATGCATGCCACGGGGTTCCGACACATAATTTTATGAACTCTATACTCCTTTTTATTGAAATTTCGTAAGGAATTCGATGGTGCATTGTGTTTCTAAGTTTGGGCAACGTGTAAAAAGGTCATTGTAAAACATGAGCATTTTGACCATTAATAAAGAGGTTTCTATTGGAAGCGGACCCAAAGATGTAGCCCAAATTGGGTAAACTTTGTTATCAAACTTGTATTTATGATTTTGATATTGTTGTTCTATTTCCGCTCAGTTATTTGCAAGTTGTTTAATATTAAAGTGTATTTGGATAGATAAGTAATTCACATGTATTTTGCAATCAATCAAACAATCGTTTTTATTTCAAAGATCAAGTAGATGTTTATTTGAATTGAAGACTAATTAAGCATCTAATTTTTTTTTGGATCACCTCAACATTGGACTATCAACCTTAGGAAAAGAATTACCTAGGTGAGTGTGTAATATCTCCAACGCCCCCCTTGAAAACTATTACGATGTACATGATGAATGGGTCCCGACAACCAAGACCATGTTAGGTACCCATTGCACAATGCATCTAAGAATGAAACACTAAAAAATTAGAGGAAAGAGGGAAAACATCATGGGTAAAACCCTCACTTAAAGTACAATGCATAAAAAATGAAGAACGAAAAACAACAGTTGCTAAGCAACTGTGACCTTCACTCCAAGACAATCGTGTAGGAAGTGGAACTTTTGCTTAGTAAATGTCTTGGTGAAGATGTTTGTAGTCTGTTCAATGAATGAATAGCACTGTGAATCGATGATCTTGTCATGTACCAACTCTTTGATGTAATGCATATGGATCTCAATGTGTTTGGTCCATTGTTGTTGCACTAGTCTCTGTAGAACTTTAGAGTACTTTGATTGTCACTCCAAATAACAATTGGATGGTAGAACTGGATGTCAAGCTCAGTGAGGAAGTTATGAAGCCAAAGTGCTTGAATAGTGACGTAGACCACTCCACTGTACTCAGCCTTGGTTAACGATAGAGAAATATATGAGTGTTTTTTGCTCGACCAACAGATGGGCCTGGAACCCAAACTAAGAACGTACCCAAAAGTGGACTTGTGATCTATGTTCTTGTCAACCGAATCAGAATTGGTGAAGCCCGTGAGATGCAATGGAAAAACCTACTGCATAGTGGATCCCACAATCTGTGGTGCCTTGAACATATCTAAGGATAAGCTTGGTAGCCTTCCAATGTATCTCATGTTGCTCCTCCTTGTACCTAGAAACTTCTCCTATTTCATATCAAAGATCTGACCGAGCATAGGTGAGATAGAGAAGACTCCCCACAAGTTTTTGATACAAAGTGTCGTCTACCACTGGTGTATCTCCACCATCCTCGAGATGTACCCCAGACAGAAAGGGTGTGGTTGTCAACTTGCAGTTAGTCATGTGGAATCTAACCAAAGAGATCTTGAGCATACTTATTCTGAGATATTTTGATGCCTGAAGCATCCCGACTGATCTCAAGGCCAAGGAAATAGTGCAGTGGACTCACGTCCGCCATAGAGAACCTATCGTGTATAATGTCTTTGACCCAATAATTGGTTGAGTTCGAACTGCCTGTGATCATGAGGTCATCAACATAAGCTCATAATGACTTGGTTACATCTATTTCCCTACTTGCAATAGAAAATTTTCACTTTTCCTCCCAAAAAATATCTTAAAAAATCCAATTTTGCTTGATATACGCGACTCTCCTTAAAGCAACTCGCATACATGTTAAATTGGCTCAAAAAAATAATAAATCCTGATATTTTGGGCAGAGTTTATGGGTTACCTAAGTTCCCAACCTCCCATAGCTCATTCATAATTACTCCAACTGTCAAAAGGGAGTATAAAGGAGAGCCTTGGGATGAAGGAAAATGATATAAAATAAATGCACCCTTATGCTGACATTTTCCTTATAGCCCTACAAGTCCCCTTTTTCCCCTTGCATCTGTTGGGTTGTTATATTCTTTGTAGTGAAAGTTGAGGTGGATTGATTGACAATTGAACTCGAGGTGGATCCACAACAGGTTGAAGTCGAGGTGGATCTCGACTTGGTAGTCGACTGTAATAAAATCCTCAGATTCATAGGATTTTTAGCCAATGATCTACATGGATCTGTAACCATTTTTGGGTGCCATCTCTCTAGGCTTTTGCCTACTATAAAGCCTATAAAGAGGCATATTGTAATGTTGTAAAAGCTAATCATAAGATAGTTGATCTTTAGAGAAAGCTTTAGATGTAGGTTGTTGGTCATGCAGATGTAAGCCAAATTGACTACAGGGTTGTTCTTGCGTAAGCAAGAGGGTATGATGTATATTGTGTCTTAGGTGTGGACCAAGGTTAGACATGTAAACTTTTATTCAAATTGACTAAGACAACAAGGAGCAGAATGCTCAACGAATGTTGGTTTTCCCGATTTGGGTTTCCAGGGTAAAATCTTTGTGTACTCTGTGATTGTCGTGTCATCTACTTTCTTAATTAAATCTTTCTTCCTCTCTTCTGCTAGGTTTAACATGGAAGTGTGTATTATTTCCTAACACATGTTATCAAAGCTAAGTTAATCTTTGACATGTGGTATCAGATCTTGAATTACCAATCTTGAATTTGAATGTTAAACCCTAGGTACAATAAGAGTTGTAAGTCATAAATCGTGTTAAAGAATGGCAAGCAGTTCGAGGATAGAGATCGAAAAATTCAATGGCCATAATTTTAAGCTTTGGAAGCTTACAATGGAATATCTTCTTGTAGATCAAGGACAATGGATAACGATCTGTCCAGGTACCTCGCCAAAAGGCATGTCGACGAAAGAATGAGAGAAACTCAAAAGAAGAGCAAGAAGTACGATTTAGTTTTGTCTTGCAGATTCGGTACTATTGGATGTCTCATGTGAAGATTCCACCAAAAAACTATGGGACAAGTTGGGAAGCTTATACCAACCAAAATCTTTGGTAAATAAGTTGTTTCTCAGAAAGAAATTGTATCTTCTGCGAATGAGTGATGGCAGTTCGGTGATTGAGCATTTAGATGCATTTAATACCATTTTAAGCCATTTACCGTCTATAGATATTAAAATCACTGAGGAGGAGAAGTGTATTAGCATATTATGTTCTTTGCCAGACTCATGGGATAGCTTAGTCGTGGCTATATGGAGTAATACAACCATATTAGTAGTAGAAGACATGATTTCTTCTCTAGTGTCATAAGAAATGAGAAAAAAGAAGATGGAAGGATCGACCAAAGATGCTTTAGTGGTGAAAGGTTGACCAGTTGAAATAGATAAAGGAAAATTCTATGGTAGAAAGTCTAAGTTGAAGGGTAGATCTAAATCCCCGGTTCAGTCGACAAGAACATGTTGGAAATGAAGTAAAGATGGGCATTACAAAAAGGATTGCAAGACGAGGGCGATGGAAGTCAGTATAGGATCGGATGAGAAGTAGTTGACTGAGAGAAAGATGACTCCGGACAAGGGAGGTGATGTGTACCTGGTGATCTGAAAACGGGTGAGTACTTACTCTACACAAATTTTCAATCAAGCATTTTCTGACGAATTAATCGCATAAGGATTAAAGGTCATATGAGTCCATGATTAACCATGATTTTAAACAATAATACACAACACACATGAAATCAAATGCAATAAACATATGAAAAGACAAGAGAGAGAAAACCAATGTTGGTAACGGAGTTCACCCCTCCTGGGCTACGTCTCCGGACCCGCTTCAATTGGAATACAAATCACTTTCATTCCTTCTTCAAAATATGTTGGGACCTTCTCATAAGTGATTACATAAGAGATGCCTTCTCTTTCTCCTTCAACGAGGATTCAAGAAGACTACCCACACTCATATCTCTCCATACATCAAGAAGGATAATACCTTACATGAACAAGTCTCTCAATGCTTAGGAGTAGTAGAACTATAGCTCTCTAACTCCACTCATTAAGTCTCCATTAATCTCTCCCCCTTTTCAAAGGGATCACATAAGGCATTATATAGTTTTTCCTCACTCTCTCTTAAGAAAGAGCATTAATTCCTAGATCCAAAATAATACGATCTAATTACAAAAGAGGAAAAACAAGATCCATGCATGTAGCATCTCAAACTATCTTCAAGTACATAATGGGAAAAGTCTCAAAACCACCCAAAGACTCTTCATCCATGTCCATGATTCTCTCAACCTATAATTGAGAGTAATGGAAAATTGGTGTGAGGTGGTTTCTCACATAAAAACAAATTTCCATAATTACAATTTCATTGAAAAATACGCGAGTCTTAATTCCCTCACAAGTATTAATCATTTTTACATCAAAAGAATAATAATGTATGAGTTTTTACAAAAGCTCATAAATTATAATTAAATGCATGAGCATCTCATAAAAGCATAAGAATGCATGAGACCTTTTCCTCACAGAGCATTAATAAAATACATGAGAAAATAAAACTCAAAACATATACGTTCACAAAGAACCTTTTGGTCTCCAAGAATATCAACTATATCTCTATGCAAATGTCAAAAGGTACATTCCTTCAAGACTCCTTCACCAATGTACTTCGGAATCATAATGCAAAGCCAACACCTGCAACTGCTCCAAAGCAAATGTTTGGAAAGGCACATCCCTTGTCTCCTTCACCTATGCTCTTTGGAGCTGAAATGTTGAAGCCCACACCTGCATAATCTTGCAACCTGTAGCAGATGATACATGTACCACAAGCTTTGGTTTACCTTACTTGCCAAGGGTTTATAACTACACTCTTGGTCAAGTTTACAATGAATCGCCAACATGGCTTGGGCAAATCACGCCATTCAACTATTTACATAATGATTACAAAATGAAGCCACTTAAGGCTTAAGGCGCAAAATAACGCCTCTCGCTCTCCTCACTAATGAGTGTCTAAACAACCATTACATTGCTTCATAATCATTTTACATTAAATTACAAGGCCTTTACATGGCAATTACATCAATTTACATGGCATTTTTTCATGCCAAACATTTGCACAAAATGGGAACAATACAAGATTTTCTAACCCCCATGTGCATCATAGCAAAAAATGTGCACTAGTTGTGGGAAATTCCCAAAACTCCTTTGATTGACATCAATTTAACTTAAGCATATGGAAACCTTATGAAAATTAATTTCAATAGTTTATATGAGTTAAACTATAATGTAAAACCCAAAAAGAACACGCCCTCAAGGTGCATTAATGGTCATTAATGGCTAGGTTTCCTCTTGCCACAATATTTTACAAAAAGTGAGGTTAGTGCTCAAATACCATATAGGCACTTAATAAAATAAAAACTTCAATCAAAGTTCATACCAAAGTTTTAATCCCCCCATTTGACTTTGATGCATTGCTCGTGAGTTGTAAATGCCCAACAATCTCTTCGATCCATGGCGATTTACTTTGGCTCATTGGTGCTAGAATACAAAAATGCCTTGGAAACAACAATTAATTTGCAACAGTTCCCACTCTGGCAAAATTGCCCTTCTTGTTTCTGAGACGCTTAGGTTCTTTGTAATTGTTGCAATGTAATTGGTCAAGATAATCATGCTCTTTGTGCATCAAAATGGCAAGGAGTCAATGCATAAACTTTGTGCATGACTCAACTATCAAGGGGGTGTTCACTTTTAACATCGACCATTCCCATGCAATAATTCTCCAATCTGCAAATAAAACAGTCCTCCAAACTGTCAACAATGTTGTAGCAACAATCCACGACCTTATTCACCTTTGAAAACAAAATGAAGCATCTAAACTATGTGTCTTCTTTCTTGCAGACTGCAACATAAATGAAAATATTGTTTCATTGTGACACTAGGATCTCTAAAATATTAATACGATGTATGCAAAACTATAATGATGGCGGGCTGAATAAAAATCAATTTGTAGCAGTAAACATATGGAGCACTTCCTTGTGTTCAATGTCAACACGAAAGCTTGCAGACTACTTAGCAAGTAATCGAACCTTCCCACAAAAACAAGAGAATAAACTTCCACATCTTTTGTTATTAGGGATTCTTTGATTTATGATCGCTTTCAGATCAGACATAAAAATTGATCTGCAGGAAGACCTTTACCTGGAAAACTATTCCAACGATTTTTCTTCTCGAAACCCTGGCCAAGATTCAATCAGGTTGTAAATCTGTGATTTTCTGAAAAAGATATATCAATCACTAATATCATACTAAGGAGAAATTTGTTGTGTTGGGAAAGATTGGTTCCATGTCTCTTTGTTGGCCCAGACCAAACTGATGATGGAGTTCGTTAAGAAATTCGACTAAAAAGGCACCAGAAAGACTCCACGTAATAGTTTTGCAATAATTTTATAGAAAGCGCCATGTCTCTTAACTGAATATCTTCACCATGATTTGATACCTAGATCCCACAACTGAGCAAGGTTGTTGCATTGATCTCGAAAACCTGCAATGCTAGATGAAGCCTTGAACATCAAACATGTGGCATGCATATTCATTCATGCATCAATTCTAGAAACTCTGATGATTATACAATTTCTCTAAACATACTTCAATCTTGGGCATAACGATGCCCACTTTGTCGATCCTATTGCGGAGCTTGAGCAGAAACTGCTCGTTATCTTCGGTGGTGATTTTGAGCAACTTGTGGATGATATAATTTGGCATTCTTTGCTATATCCTCCAGGCATCTCCATCTGAATTGACTGTGGGATGACATAACCACCCAACATTGACACCTCATGAGACTGCATCAAATCACTCGGCCCGTTTGGTGATGATTTCAACAACTTGGTGACAATGTGGGGGTGTTTCCCAAATTGGGAAGCAAGTTATGGTTATCGCATCGCCAGGGAAAGTGTAATCCTTCCTTAATCAAAACTCTAGCACATGAAATTGCGGATGGAGAAACCTCCAAATTGTACGTGGCATGTTGAATATTGTGCATGCAAGCGGTGACCCGGATGAGGGGTAGCTTTATCATGGATATACTTTTCTTGGAAGCTTTGCTGGCCAATGAAGCCTTCACATGCACCATCACTCTAATATTATCAGAAGCTTCAATGGCTGCAACAACTTCAACCTTGGGATGCAATGCTATTCTCATTTTTCCATAGATTTCTGGAAGATCCATCGCTTCTTCCTGCATAATCGATGACAGAACCCTTAAATAGTTATGCAAATTCTCCACGATTTTAAAATGGTGTGGCAATGGTGTATAGCTTGTTATGGAGCACGTTGATCACTCATGGTTTTGTGAGAAATTTCGCACAAGCCCTCAGCCCTCAATACTGAGATCTCCATCTGGAACCGGGTTCACATGCCAATGTCTTATTTTTATGTCCTCTGCAACAGAATGTTCATCTTCTCACAACGACCAACATCGATGGGCTAATAGCTTGCCTTCTGGCGGTATTCTCATCACACGAATTGATCCGGTGGCCAAGGTTTCCTGACACTCTCTGCAAGTTTTGGAATAATATTGCATCGATTATCTTGAGAACATCAAGAGCAGATACTACAGCTACAAATGCTCTATCTGATGGTAGCATATGTGGCAAATTCGAAGTCTGGTCCGATATTTTGTCCACACCATGAATATGTGCCTCTTGATATTCTTGCAGTGGGTTTCTCTGCTCATTTGGCATGTACCAAGATGCATCCATGACCTTGACATCAGGTTGCCTGAGATTTTGATGAAGCCAGTCAGCGGAAAGAACACAGTCGTCATTATCAGTGATATTACACAAAATCAAAGCTGTGGTGTACCGGGGCTAGCCTCCACTGTTGCCTCTCCCAATTCAGCCACTTTGAGAAAATGCTTTTTGTGTTGGGGATCTTCATTTATGTCCCTTGCCTAACTCAACACCAATGATTGTCTCCACGATGCAGCTAACAAATCTCCCAGTGGAGTAGATACACATACGAAAAATATGAAGACTCCCAAGAACAACAAGCCTGACACCAAATCCAATAGCGTCCATTACCTTGGAGCGAGCTCCATATATTGATGAGCAATGTAACCCACTCCTTTGGATTTCCCCACGAGGTCAACCAACGTAGAATCGTATCCTCCTTCAAATATGGGCAAGGTACTGATAACTTTGACCTTTCCATAGGAAATACCATGATCGCAATGATCTTGGTCTTTGAGTGGTCAATTACTCTTAAGAAACTTTAACGGACACGTTCTCTTCTCAATACCATTGGATTTGTTTGGCCAACAATTTTGTTGGTATATTGAAGAAGTATGCAAATTCACAAGTGAGACATACATAGGATTTTCTTCGCATCTTTGTTTGTCGCAAAACTGAATGCAAGGGTCTAAGTGACCCCCAAAAAACATGGAGACTTAAAATATGGTGCAACAATATATAAAATCGTTGAGTTCCATGCATAGAGACTGATTGAGAAGAGCCATGGAAGCATCTGAGTTGTAGTTGCATTTTCTCTGCTGCAAAATATGTTAAATAACAAAATATTTCAATTTTGCAGAAATAATAACCATTGCTTACTAAGCCATTCAAACGGATGCTCCTTGGATAGTTCATCTTTTTGAAGAACTGCTTCTGGGATTATTGTCATTGGACTAACTCCTTCATCTGCTTCCTCCTTCTTTCCAAGAGATTTTAGACTCTCTTGCCACGTTTTGGACGAAGTTGAGGATGAACTTTCCAGCATTTCCCAATCCAATGGCCACTCATCTCGCAATGAGTGCAATAGTTCCTTTGCTTCTCCTCTAACAGAATCTCCTTGTCAGAAGGACGTGAAAGGGGTTCTTTATGTCTTATCTCACTTATGGTGGGCATGCTCGTCTTCGCTACCCAAACTTTCTTCTTGTGATCCTTGGCTACATTATGGTTAGAATACCTATGACCATAATCATTTTTCTTATATGTAAGAAAATAATTGAAATGTCCTTTATACTTTCCTAAGTGGTTCATGTTCTGATGAGGACAAGCTGGCTTGATTCCTTTCTTGGAATTTCATGGTGAAGAGATGGTTTTTTCTTTAGCAACCTTTGAGCATTCTCCATTCTCTTTCTTTCCATAACCCAAACCTGCAAATCGTGGTCTTTGTACCACCTCTAATGGTTGAATGACTCCTTGACCATGAATTCCAAGTCCACCTCCTTTGTATCCCATCTTTGTGAGGAGTTTCATGCCCACATTAGTTTCATACTAAGAAAAAATTGAACATGGAGATACATCATATACCTCGGTTTGAGTTTGTGCATCCACGATAGAAGGCTCTATGTCTTCAATTTGTTCACCATGCTGCAACTTAGCCAAAAGTTCATCCCTGGTTTGCAATTCTTCAATAATTCCGTTGAGGACTTCTCCATGAAGCCGAGACATCTCTTGAAGCTCTTGCTTCTCTTCTTCTGCAATTTGCAAAAGCCTCCTCAACTCTGCATTTTCAGGTTGAATGTTGTGATTTATCTCTTCTAATTCTTGAATTCTTTATGCTTTCTTCGCTCTTTTTCCCATCCTGCAAAGCAGTCAACCTAGCTCTGATACCAGATGATTCGAAAACGGGCGAGTACTTACTCTACACAAGTTTTCAATAGAGAATTGTTTTCTGACTAATTAATTGAATAAGGATTAAAGGGCATATGAGTCCATGATTAACCATGATTTTAAACAATAATACACAACACACATGAACTCAAATGGAATAAACATATGAAAAGACAAGAGAGAGACAACCAATGTTGGTAACGGATTTCACCCTTCCTGGGCTATGTCTCTAGACCCGCTTCAATTGAAATACAGATCGCTTTCATTACTTCTTCAAAAGATGTTGGTACCTTCTCATAAGTGATTACATAAGAGATGGCTTCTCCTTTAATGAGGATTCAAGAAGACTACTCAAACTCATATCCCTCCATACGTCAAGAAGGAAAATACCTTACATGAATAAGTCTCTCAATGCTTAGGAGTAGCAGCACTATGGCTCTCTAACTCCACTCATTAACTCTCCATTAATATCCCCCCCTTTTCAAAGGGTTCACATAAGGCATTATATATTTTTTCCTCACTCTCTCTTAAGAAAGAGCATTAATTCCTAGATCCAAAATAATACGATCTAATTACAAAAGAGGAAAAACAAGATCTATGCATGTAGGATCTCTAACTATCTTCAAGTACATAATGGGAAAAGTCTTAAAACCACCCAAAGACTCTTCATCCATGTCCTTGATTCTCTCAACCTATAATTGAGAACAATGGCAAATTGGTGTGAGGTGGTTTCTCACATAAAAACTAATTTCCATAATTACAATTTCAATGAAAAATACGTGAGTCTTAATTCCCTCACAAGTATTAATCATTTTTACATCAAAATAATAATAATGTATGAGTTTTTCCAAAAGCTCATAAAGCATAACTAAATGCATGACCATCTCATAAAAGCATAAGAATGCATGAGACCTTTTCCTCACAAAGCATTAATAAAATGCATGAGAAAAAAAAACTCAAAACATATAAGTTCACCATCTTCACCACTCTGCAGATCAACTTGGTGAACACAGTAAAGTCCTTCCATGTGTGGAAATCCGTCCGAATCACCTGGCGTCGACCAATACATAGTCGGATCAAGATGTTTGGTTGATCGACTTAGGAACATCCTATCATATGACACCACATAGAAAATGGTTATGTGAGTATGAACAATATGATGGAGGTGACATGTTCTTGGGGGACGAATCAACAACCAAAATTATCGAACAAGGAAGAGTTCGATTGATACTGCAGGATGGGAGGAAAAGAACCCTCCCACGTGTGCTACACATTCCAGGTTTTGCAAGAAACCTGATATCTATCAGCAAGATGAGTGATAATGGAGTGCACACTTTATTTCAAAAGTATTCGTGAAAGATGGTCAGAGGTGCGATGGTATTAATGAAAGGAGTTCGAATTGGAACACTACACTAGTTGCTAGGGAGTGTCGACTTGACTTGATGCAACAATATCGTTGTTCCTGAAGTCGAATTGGCTTCGACTTGACTCCGTTTGACTTAGGTTGAGTCGATTCAAACTGACTCGACTTGATTTGACTTGGGCTGAGTCGATTCAAACCAACTTGACAAGTCATCATAAAGTCAACCCGACCATGCTATGGCACGATAGGATGGGACACATTGAAGAAAAAGGACTTCGAGCTATGCAAAATAGAGGTATGATCGAAGGCTTTCCTGATTGGAATTTAGAAGTCGACTTTTGTGAACATTGTATATATGGAAAACAAAGTTAGATGAGGTTCCCATCTGGAGAGACAAGGGAAAATGGGATTCTAGAATTGGTTCACAGTGATGTGTTTGGCCCTATTATAGTGCCTTCACTTGGTGGATCCCTGTATTATGTCTCCTTCATAGATTATTTTACCAGGAAGACATGGATATATTTCCTGAGGAAGAAATCAAAGGTTTTCAAGAGATTCAAAGAGTTTAAATCTCTTGTAGAAAACCGGATAGATAAGAAGATTAAGGTGTTGAGAACTGACAACGGTGGTGAATTCTGTGGAAAAGAATTTTATTAGTTTTGCAATTAATGTGGCATATCATGCCAAACTACCACACCATATACCCCACAACAAAATGGAGTTGCTGAGAGAATAAGCAGAACATTGTATTGGGTTGTTATATTCGTTGCAGTGAAAGTCTAGTCGAGGTAGATCGACTGACGGTTCAAGGTCAAGGTGGATCGAAGCAAGTTGAAGGTAAAGGAAGTCGACCAGGCAAAGTCGAAGTCAAATATAATAATGACAAGTCAACCAACAAGAGGTCGAAGTGCGGACATGAGACGACCAACTAGAGACCGAATGAAGGCCGATTGGTAATCAACTGTTAACCCTACTTGGAAGTCGACTGTAACATAAACCCAAGATTTGCGGGATTTTTAGCCAATGACAAGCGTGGATCTGTAACCATTTTTTGGCGCCAATATTTAGGGGTTTTCCTGTTGTAAAGCCTATAAAGAGGCGTGTTGTAAGGCTGTAAAGACTAATCGTGTAATATTTTAATGCACTTATGCAGGTTAATGCATGTGTAGGTATATGTTGTTGGTCATGCATATGTAAGTTGATTTGGCTACAGGGTTATTCTTGCATAGGAAAGATGGTATGATGTTGATTGTGTCTTAGGTGTGGACCAAGGTTAGACATGTAACCTTTTATTCAGATTGAATAAGACAACAGAAGAGCATAACACTCAAAGGAATGTTGGTTTCTCCCGGTTAAGGGTTCCAGGGTAAAATCTCAATGTACTATGTGATTGTTTGTTTCATTTACATTCTTGATTAAATTCTTCTTCTCTTCTGCTAGGATTAGTGTGGAAGTGTTATGCATTTCCTGACATGTGGTATCAGAGCTTAGGTTTTCCCGGAGAAGTGAGTGTTTAGAGCGGTGCTACACTTTGGCGAGTATATCAAATCTTGATTTACCAATCGTGAATCTAAGAACTAAACCCTAGGGACAATAAGAGTCGTAAGTCATAAATTGTGTTAAAGATCATGGTAAAGAATGGCGAGTAGTTCTAGAATAGAGATATAAAAATTCAATGGCCATAATTTTGAGCTTTGGAAGCTTAAAATGGAAGATCTTCTTGTGGATCGAGAACAATGGACAACAGTCTATCCAAGTACCCAGCTGACGTGAATGTTGACAAAAGAATGGGAGAAACTCGAAAGAAGAGCAAGAAGTACGATTTGGCTTTGTCTTACAGATTTGGTGATGCTGAATGTCTCGGGAGAAGATTCGGTCAAGAAACTATGGGACAAGTTGGGAAGATTATACAAGTGAAAGTCTATGGTAAATAAATTGTTTCTCATAAATAAACTGTATCTTTTAAGGACGAGTGATAGCAGTTCGATGGCTGAGCATTTAAATGTGTTTAACAGTGTGTTAAGCCAGTTATTGTCTATGGATATTAAGATCATTGATGAGGAGAAGTGTATCAACCTATTATGTTATTTTCCAGACTCGTGGGATAGCTTAGTCGTGGCTATTGGGAGTAATAAAACCACACGAGCGCTAGAGGACATGGTTTCTTATCTATTGTCAGAGGAAATGAGAAGGAAGAACATGGAAGGATCGACCAAAGATGCTTTGGTAGTGAGAGGTGGACCAATAGACAGAGATAAAGGCACATTCTCCGGCAGAAAGTGCAAGTTGAAGGGTAGATCTAAATCCCTCGTTTAGTCGATGTGAAGATGTTGGAAATGCGGTAAAGCTGGGCATTGCAAAAATGACTATACATCAAAGGCAACAAAAGTCAGTGTTGAATCCGATGAGAAGTAGTCGACTGAGAGAAAAGTGACCTGGGACAAGTGAGGTGATGTGTATTTGGCATCGACCAGTACACAATCGGATCAAGATATTTGGTTGATCGACTTAGGAACATCCTATCATATGACACCACGTAAAGAATGGTTATGTGAATATGAATAATATGATGGGGGTAATGTGTTCTTGGGGCGACTTGACAACCATAATTATCGGACGAGGAAGAGTCTGAGTGACATTATAGGATGGGAGGAAATTAACCCTTCCATGTGTGCTACACATTATGGGTTTTGGCAAGAAACCTGATATATGTCAATAAGATGAGAGATGTAGGTTTGCATACTTTGTTTCAGAAGGATTCATGCAAGATGATGTGATGGTCTTAATGAGAGGAGTTCGGATTGGTACCCTGTACAAGCTGTTAGGGAATGTCGACTCGACTGGATGTAACAACATCATTGCTCCTGGAATCGACTCGACTTGACTCGATGTCGACAAAACTTGACTCGACTCAAGCCAAGTCGGTTCAAACCGACTCAAAAAGACATGATGAGATCAAACCAACCGGGTTATGGCATGAGAGGATGGGACACATAGGAGAAAAATGATTTCGATCTATGCAAAAAAAAGGTATGGTCGAAGGTTTTTCTAAATGTGGTTTAGAAGTTGAGTTTTGTGAACATTGCATATATGGAAAACAAAGTCGGGTGAGGTTCCCATCTGGAGCGACAAGGGAAAATGGGTTTTTAAAACTGGTGCATAGTGATGTGTTTGGCTCGGTTACAATGCCTTCACTTGGTGGATCCCTATATTATGTCTCCTTCATAGATGATTTTTTCAGGAAGACATGGATATATTTGCTAAGGAATAAATAAGAGGTTTTCGAGAGATTTAAGTAGTTTTACCCTCTTGTGGAAAACCAGACAGAAAAGAGGATTAAAATGTTGAGGGTTGACAATGGTGATGAATTATGTGGAAAGGAATTTTATTAGTTCTGTAAGAAGTGTGGCATAGCATGCCAAAATACCACACCATATACCCCACATCAAAATGGAGTTGTTGAGAGAATGAAAAAAACATTGATGGATAAGGCAAGGAGCATGCTCAATTGTGTTGGGCTCGCACAAGAATTCTGGGCGAAAGAAATCAAGACTACAAAATATCTGGTAAATATGTTTCCTTCGTTGACGCTAGTCGACACGACTCCAAATGAAGCATGGTTTGGTAAGAATACTTTGGTGTCACATCTCGAAGTATTTGGTTGTGATGCATTTGTGCATGTTCTGAAGGAAAAAAGGAGCAAGCTGGACAAGAAGACATTCAAATTTATTTTCATCGGATATAAAGAAGGGATGACAATATATAAGCTTTGGGATCCTGCATCAAGGAGAACAATGTACAGTCGAGATGTGGTCTTCAAAGAAGTCGGAGGTAAATCTGAGCCTGAGGAAGTTGTTCAAATCGAGAATAATATTGATACGGTGTGGTTTGAACTAAGGAACAAAGAAGATGATTCAGATGAGTCGACTGAATCTGAGGAAGAGATGGAGTAACTAACTCTGATGGTAAGAAGGTCATAAATAATAAGAAAACGAGTTGAAAGGTATAGTCAACTCAAATTTCGTTATGTATTCGTGCTAACTGCCATTGACAATGAGGCCAAGTTATTCGGTGAGGCAGTCGACTCAGCAGAGGATAAACTCTAGAAGGACATCATGGTCGAAGAGATGGAATCCTTGTACAAAAATGAGACATGGGATTTTGTCAAGTTACCTAGTGGAAGGAAGCACGTTGGTAGAAAGTGGGTGTTCAAGAAGAAGATGAATGTTGCAGGCAAATTCGAGAAGTTCAAAGCTCGACTAGTAGCAAAAGGTTATTCCCAAGTCAAGGGAGTCGACTTCGGTGATATTTTTTCCCCAGTTGCAAAGCTAACTTCCATTAGAGTACTAATGTTTCTAGCTGCAACATTCGATCTCGAAATAGAATAGATGGATGTGAAGACAACATTCCTACATGGGGACCTGGAAGAAAGAATCTACATGAAACATCCTGAAGGATTTATAGTAAAGGCCAAGCAAGAGTTGGTGTGTAAACTCAAAAGGTCTTTTTATAGACTAAAGCAATCACTAAGGACGTGGTACCAGAAGTTTGACACATACATCCTTAGTTTGGGATTTGTTGGAAGCAAAGTCGACCACAACATATATTCCAAGGAAGAAGGTGGGTGTTTCATATATGTAGCTTTGTATGTCGATGACATGTTGTTGATTGGAAACAACATGGACGTAATAAAGGAGCTGAGGAACTAGCTATCCTCCAAGTTCGAGATGAAGGATATCGTTGTCGCTAACTTCATTCTGGGAAGGGATGTTAAGAGAGATCAAGCCACTAGAAAGCTCTAGTTGAATAAGATGAAGTATATTGAAACAATTCAACATGCAGGATTGTAAACCGGTGAAGGTGCCAATTCCAGTAGGATCAAGGCTTACCGCTGAACAATGTCCAAAGACACAAGAAGAGATAGAGGACATGGCATGTGTTCCCTATGCAAGTGTTATTGGTAGTCTAATGTATGCGATGGTCTGCACTCGACCAGATATTACCCGTGTAGTGGGAGTGTTGAGCAGGTACATGTCGACACATGGAAAAGAGAATTGGACAATTGTAAAGAGAGTATTCAAGTATTTGTGTGGCACGAAGGACTATGCTATATGCTACCAAGGAAGACCTGGAGGTGACAGTGGTAAAATAGATGTACATGTCTTTGTCGACTCTGACTGGGTTGAAGATATGGATCGACGGAGATCAACGAACGAATATGTCTTCAAGTTGTTCGGTGGAGCAATAAGTTGGATGAGTAAGTGACAGGTGGTCATAGCCTTGTCAACAACAGAAGCTGAATACATGGCGGCCACTCATGGAAGCAAAGAAGCGTTATGGCTTGAAAGGTTGTGTTCAAGAATCGAATTTGAGCAGAGCTATGAAGGTGAGTTGCGACTGTCAAAGCGCAATATTTCTGGCAAAGAACCATGCTTATCATTCAAAGACCAAGCACATTAATGTACAATACCATTTAATAAGAGATATGGTGGAAAGTAACAAGGTGCTACTGGAGAAAGTAGACACGTTGGAAAACATAGCAGACTCATTGACCAAGTTTGTGAGTGCTGCGAAGTTCTCTTGGTGCAGAGAGGTGATGGGAATTGTTGCCCTGGGTCTGTGAACAAAAGTTTAGGAATCTCTTGTTTCAGCAAATAAGACAACAATTGGGAGAATGTTTGGTTGTTATATTATTTATAGTGAAAGTCTAGTCAAGTTAGATCGACTGACAGTCGAAGGTCGAGGTGGATCGACATCAATCGAGGTCGAGGAAGATTGACAACAAGTCGAAGGTCGAGGAAGTCGACCGTGCAAAGTTGAAGTTGAAGATATCGACAAAAAGTCAACTAACAAGAGCTCAAAGTATGGGCATGAGATGGACATCAAAAAACCGAATGAAGGTTGACTGGTAACCTGACTTGGAAGTCGACCGTAACATAATCACATGATTTGTGGGATTTGTAATCAATGATATGCGTGGATTTGTAACCGTTTTTGGGTGACAATCTTTAGTTTTTTTCCTGTTGTAAAGCCTATAAAGAGGCGTGTTGTAAGGTCGTAAAGGGTAATCGTGTAATGTTGTAATGAACTTATGCAGGTTAATGCATGTGTAGGTATAGGTTGTTGGTCATGCATATGT
Source organism: Picea engelmannii (assembly GCA_009831015.1). Taxonomy (NCBI): domain Eukaryota; kingdom Viridiplantae; phylum Streptophyta; class Pinopsida; order Pinales; family Pinaceae; genus Picea; species Picea engelmannii. The sequence continues at coordinate 1,009,404 of ML781911.1, read as the reverse complement.
AAGCCGATTTGGATACAGAATTGTTCTTGTGCATGCAAGAGGGTACGATGTCGATTGTGTCTTATGTGTGTACCAAGGTTAGACATGTAACCTTTTATTCAAATTGAATAAGACAACAAGAGAGCATAATGCTCAAAGGAATGTTGGTTTCTCCCCCTTAAGGGTTCCAGGGTAAAATCTCGGTGTACTGTGTGATTGCTTGTTTCATTTACGTTCTTGATTAAATTCTTCTTCTCTTATGCTATGATTAGTGTGGAATTGTCCTACATTTCCTGACATGTTGATGGATAGGGCAAGGAGCATGCTCAATGGTGTTGGGTTCCCATAAGGATTATGGTCGGAGGCAGTCAACATTGCAAAATCTTTGTTGAATATGTCTCCTTCGTCGACGCTAGTCGAAATGAATCCAAATGAGGTATGGTCGGGCAAGAAGCCTTTGATTTCACATCTCAAAGTATTTAGTTGTAATGTATTTTTGCATGATCCCAAGGAAAAGAGGAGCAACTTGTACAATAAGGTAGTTAGATGTAGTTTCATTGGATACAAAGAAGGAATGAAAGGATATAAGCTCTGGGATCCTACATCAAAGAAAACAGTGTACAGTCGAGATGTGGTCTTCAGAGAAGTCAAAAGTAAGTTCGAGTCTGAGGAAATTGTTCAGACTGAGAATAACCCCGAGACGGTGCGGTTTGAACTGAGTAACAAAGAAGATGATTCAGATGAGTCGACTGAATCAAAGGAAGAGGTGGAACAACCGACCCTGGTTGTAAGTGTTGACACTCAAAAGTGCAACATAAGGTACCTGCTTGCAAATGATTGCAAACGCCTTATTATTTAACTATATTTATTAATATACTAATAGGTGGGACCCCTTGTGTAACTTGTGTGACTATGACGAAGAAACGACACTTATGCTTTACATGCTTATGAGTTGGCCGAGATGAGCCCTACAATTTATTTGTGTTTAAAAACTCTTTCGGAATGGAATGATTAATCAAATATGATGTTATGGGCGATGTGTTTTAAAAGGGAATGGTGTTGTTTTTATATAACACTTAAAAGTATTATTATGTTACATTTATTTCGAGGAAGGACTTAAATTCCATGCTTAAGTTATATGTGTGATGTGGTGATTTCATGCTACAAGGGTACACACATTGTTTGAATTGGAAGTAAGGTTGGAACATAATATCCCTAGCAAGTATTTGGGATATGTCACATTAGATTTTTTAAGAAAGGGTTGGTGCATTTGTTAAATTGGAGACTTAGGGAAATGTTGGTGTATTCGACCTGCATTAATTGATTTGGAGTTAGTGGTTGATGTGTTGTATGTTAGCTTGCTTGTACTGACTATGGATGAATGTAGATACAACTTGCAATAAATGCACTTCGCTCTAACCCTCCTCAAGCCCGCCAAACTAGTCATTTTGCATTTGCTCTTGTTGGTTCCTACTGCTCCATTTTGTTCAGTCGTGGAAGAGGTATACAAGCTTGGTTGTTTCTCCTTAGCAATTATTACACAGGTATGGATTTGTTGTTGCTCCATCCATGAATGCTTTGCTCTTCTCTTTAATTAAGTTAATAGTTGGCTCTTGAGTTTGCTCGTTGTCTGTGCATTTCCAAAGCTATAATATATGGAGTTTTGTATGTGTATGGATTGGTGGTTAAGTGTTGGTCTTTGTGGCGTTGTATTTGAACCATGTGCATTGAAACATTGTGTGGATGTTCTTACTGTATATGATTATTCATGCTTTACTTGTGGGAAAGAATACAGTGGGGGACTCTTGGGCCTGCCTTGCCCCTGGTTTCTTGTTTTGGGTTTCTTCCCTAAGCATATCAATGTCCCTTACTTGTTGGTTATATGAACACTATGTTTGTCTTTTAAGTTATTAGTCTTCGTGCCCACTGTGCCCGTGTCTTTGTAAGAACTATATGAATATGAGGTTTTATAGAAGTATTAAGCTTCTCGTGCTCCTTTTGGCTAAACCCTCAATTTGGTCAGCTCGTCCCCCTCACCGAATTACTCTTCACTGTTATGTTTTGAACCTTGTGTATTGGAAATTATTATGGAAGTGGCCAACCCATAATTTAATAAAGGCATTGTTCATGCTCATTTTCGGTCATGGGTTTAGTCGATTATTTGATGTACAAAAATGGATAGAATGTTGAGCTCACTCATTTGTCTGGTAATACAATTTGTCTTGTGGAGATATTGTGATGATGACAACATTGCAAAATTCTTATTCAAGGGTTACGACCTACTATGTGTTCAATTTTGTATGAAAGGAATACTCCGTGGATGAATTATATATGTTTTGAGTGAGTTTTGTGAACAAGAATGAAAGGGATTTTAGGAGTGTTGTTATTTGAAGTTTCAATTTTGAATAATGCCATACAAAGGGATCTCTTTTGAGGCCATTTCGTGGAACCCTGTGGCAATTTAAAATGTATTGGTGATTATATCATGGACCACAGTTTGTCCATTCCTCGACTGTTGGTTGTGGTTATTGTGATTATTATGGTGCAATGTCTCCTCGACTCTGTTGTGCGCAAGCTGTGTTATTATTGTTGAATATTTTATTGGGCATTAAATTGTGAAATGATTACTGTGCAATGCAATTTCTAAATGCAAGTGAGCAGCCTTGAAGTGAAAACCCAGTTCTGGATTTTTGAAAACAAAGTGTTGAATTTCAATTTTGAAACAGTAAGAGGTTTTTGGACGTTGAAGATGACATTGTTTGATATATTAAAACAATATCCACGGGAGTCCTTTCCATTATACCATTTTACGCAAAATACACTCCCCTCATTATCCCATTTACACTTTTTCACTCCATGTTTTGTTGTTACTCATTTTTAAGGAAAAGTCTGTATGAAAATGAAAGAAATGAAGTGGCAGTAATTGATTATTGGTATTCAAAGATATGTTTAGATACACAATTGTTTTTTTTTTGTTGATTGCTTGAACATTATTCATAAATATTNATATCACTTTACACTAAATACAAGCCCTCCATACTCTCAATGACCCTATCAATTCCATGTTCATGTGGCAATTAATGAATGATTTAGAGCCAACTCTTGATTTATTTAAGTAGAGTTTAATGTACGGGTTATTAAGAACTTTTCATGACTGGTTAAATATTGCTACAGGATGAGTCTTTTCAACCGGGGCAGCAATGGCCAAAATAATAGAGGCAGAGGTAATTGGCAATGAGGTTGTATAAGGCCTCAGTTTTCTATTCACTTTGATGTTGATCCACAAGAGTTAAACCAGTTGTTTCAAGCTGGGTTTTTCAATTTGGTTGGCCATGGTTTATTGCATCCCTGACCTGACAGACCCCCATTTCAACCTCCTTAGAATTTTCTCGGCATCCCTGTTCCTCCACATGTGTCAATGCAGCTTGAAGTCCCCGCTAATGACGGTTGGCAAGAAATTGTCCACAAGCATGTCTCTCACCATCGTGGTTGGCCAACTGTGTCATTACCTTTACCACCACCAGTTAATCCCAATGCTCAAATTGCTCGTGCCGCTTCGCCAGTATAGTCCTCCCATGCCAGCAAAAGATTAAAAACTGACATCCCTCAACCTGTGCAAGAAAAAGAAAAAGCAACAGCCTCTCCCTCCAGTCCATCCACGGAGTCTTCTAAATCTATGTCTTCACGTCTGCACTTAAAAGACGACTACTCCCATGTGATCAATGAAATACATCCCCAAGGATCTAATCAACCAAGGGCTACCTCACAAAAGTCAAGAGGAGCCAACAATGATAAGAGGAAATATGCCTCACACAACAACAAATATGGATTTTAAATGTTTTCTTTTGATATTTAGTGATGAAGGCGACATTTAATGATTTTCCACATATTTTGGACAATAAGCTTTCTTTTGGATATTTTTTTGGATAAGATGGATGTGTTATTTTTTGGGGGGGATATGGCCTTAAATTTTGGTGATATTTAAATATTTGATTTAAATGATTTCCATGGGAGCTACAAGGGTGTTATATGATCCAAATGATAAATTTTGTATTTTATATTTGATGATTGACAATAAAATGATGAGAGTCACAAGGGGGTCCCACCTATTTAGTAATTATTAACTAGACCATTATTTATATATTATTACTAATTATTTCTCCCTAAACTAATTAGTTAAGTTAATTTGACTTAACTAAAGGAAGTAGTTGAACTACCTCAACTTATTGAGAAAGAATAAAGGTTCAACGAGAGGAGGAGATAAGGGGAGAATAGAAGAAGAAAGACAAGACTAAGGTTTTCTCTTTAGTTAATGAGATAATTTTAGTTTTCATTCATTTCTGAGTTTACTTGAAAGCCTAATCCTCTTTTTGACAACATGGTCTTATTGAAGGCAGCAAGATTCAAAACTGAATCATACTTTTCAGCAGCTTGTTTTAAAGGTGTTTGATTCATCCTGGATAGACTGTGTATTCTTGTCTGTTTGTGAATTAATTTTCATGCTTGATAAAGAAGATCTTATAGATTCAAATGACAACATTTTCTGGCAAGATGATCCAAATCATTAATTTCAGTTTTATTTTACTGTCGGATTCTTTTTGTATGGTTCCCATCAGATACCTCTAAATCTCACTTTGGTCCATACCCTCGCAGGGGTTTGTAAAGAGAAGTACACTTCTTCTTTTTTAATCTCAAAATGAAATAAAATCAGATTATTGTCATGTCTCATACATGTGTTTTCATTACTTGGTTCCTCCTTTCGCTTTTGGTCTCCATGTTTACTTTATTGTAAAAGTTGTATACATTCTTGTAGCTTTGTTTAAATTTTATTTTTACATTGCAACATATACAAATCATAAAACCAACCTTAATCCTTGTAATTAATACTTGTGGATTGAGTGAATGTTTTAAGGCTATAAACCTCGAGTGACATTGCCAACTATCTTGTCCTAACCAGGCAATATCTAAAAATGATTGAGCAGGGTGTTTCATACCTTTTCCTCAAGAGTAAGTAGGTTAGAAAGAGAAAGAAAACCAGTTTAAAGGTATAGTCCACCTGACTTCCATTCCGCATTAGTGTTAACTGTCATCGATGATGAGCCCAAGTCGGTCAGTGAGGCAGTTGACTCGGTAGAGGGTAAACTTTAGAAGGACACCATGGTCGAAGAGATGGAATCCTTACACAAGAATGAGACATGGGAGTGAGTCAAGTTACCTATTGGAAAAAAGCATGTTTGTAGCAAATGGGTATTCAAAAAGTATATGAATGCAGCAAGTCAAGTCGAGAAATTTAAAGCTCAACTGGCAGCGAAAGGATATTTCCAAGTCGAAGGATTTGACTTCGGTGAGATTTTTTCCTCTGTTGAAAAATTAACTTCCATTAGAGTATTAATGTCTCTCGCTGCAACATTTGATCTGGAAATAGAACAAATCGATGTGAAGACATCATTCCTACATGGGGACCTGGAAGAGGAAATATACATGAAACAACCTGAAGGATTTGTAGTAAAGGGCAAGAAAGATTTGGTATGTAAACTGAAAAGATCCCTTTATGGTCTAAAACAATCACCAAGGATGTGGTACCAAAATTTCGACAGATACATCCTTAGTTTGGGATTTGTGAGAAGCAAAGTTGATAAGTGCATATATTCCAAAGAAGAAGGTGGACATTTCATATATGTAGCTTTGTATGTCGATGACAAGTTATTGATCGGATACAACATGGAAGCAATAAAGGAGGTGAAGAAGCAGATATCCTCCAAGTTTGACATGAAGGATCTCGATGCAACTAACTTCATTCCGGGAATGGAGATTAAGAGAGATCAAGCAACTAGAAATCTCTGGCTGAACCGACCGAAGTATTTTGAAACAATTTTGAAATGTTTCAATATGCAGGATTGAAAACTGGTGAAGGTGTCAATTCCTCTGGGAGCAAGGCTAAGTATTGAACAATATCTAAAGACACAAGAAGAAATAGAGGACATGGCACGTGTTCCCTATGCAAGTGTTGTTGGTAGTCTAATGTCTGTGATGATCTTCACTCGACCAAACATTTCCCATGTAGTGGGAGTGTTGAGAAGATACATGTCGACACCTGGGAAGGAGCACCAGAAAACTGTCAAGAGAGTATTTAGGTATTTTGTGTGGCACGAAAGATTATTTTATATGCTACCCAGGGAAACCTAGAGGTGGCAGTGAATTAAATGTACATGGCTTTGTCAATGCCGACTTGGCTGGAGATCTGGATCGACGGAGGTCAACCAATGGATATGTGTTCAAAATGTTTGGTGGAGAAATTGGCTAGATGAGTAAGTGACAGGCGATTGTAGCCTTTTCAACAACAAAAGTTGAATACATGACAACCACACAAAGAAGCAAAGAAGCAATATGGCTGCGAAGGCTATGTTCAAGAATCGAGTTTGAGCAGAGAACTATGAAGATAAGTTGCGACAATCGAAACAAATTATTTATGGCATAGAAGCCAACTTATCATTCAAACACTAAGTTGATCCAGATGGATATCGGTGGCCACCCACCTATTCCACTGGCTGAAAGAACAATATTCTATTTGGGCAGTGTTTAACAGTTTTTCGAGTCTCAAACTTCCAGGGTCGTTTTAAGGCCCTAAACGACGCTTTTTTGGACTTTTGGGGGTCCATGGATATTTTTAGTATGCCCTGACCCCGGACGGAACTTGTACTTCTCGGATAGACATTTTAGACGATGTATCGAACACCCCAAACAAATATCATATGCAAAATTTATGCCTTGGGAAGTTGACATATCGACTACCCCCATCGGGGCTCACAAACCTTTTGGCTTTTCATATTCCGAGGTTAGGGTTTTGGATTTTACTTATGTTAAAAAGGCCTTTGGAGCCTCATTCTAACAATTATCTTCTTGCGAATGAGCATAGGCGTCACATCTCTTCTCAGAGATAAGTTGTGACCATTCTAAAGAGTCTTTCACTCTGTAATGTTACAGTTTTGTACATTTCACTCATTAATAGAAATAGTGTATTATTGTACATATGTGCCTCTTGCTATATACATCTAATATATCTCAGTTATATTATTGGATATTTGATATATCTATGTACATTTATTTATTATATCTCCTCTCTTCTTTCATGCCAAAAAAAACCTGGATCAGTGGTATCAAAGCAGGCTGCTCTTGATAGTTTTTCAGTGAATGTCCCCGACGAGGTCCGAGTATAGCAAGTTGGGTCTCGACCTTGTCCCTCTTGAGGATAATCACTTTCGCACGCCCAAGAAACCCTCCTAGCTGAAGAAAAGAAGAATGATGAAGCAGAAGATTATATTAATCTAGTGCTTGAGCAAGCTCTCATGCGACAGAGGGACGAAATGATGGAGAATTTTTCCTGCATCCTTCAATGCCTGCCCATAACAACATGCGCGTATTCATCAAGCGACCACTTTGGAGGCACCTCTCCTTTCAAGGTACAAGTTAATTTTGGTATTCCCGTATTTGAAGGTCAAATAGATGTGGATGCCCTAGAAAAATGGTTAAATCTACTAGAAGGTTATTTCTTTGTTCACAATTTCTCCGACAGGGAAAAGATCACCTTCCCACTCCTTAAGGCTCTCCCCCATGTCAAACATTGGTGGAAAAATTATTGGGATAAAAGTTCCACATAGGAGTTTGGAATATACGGGGTCGAGCCCACTTGGGATTTTTTTGTGGATAAAGTCAAGGAACAATATTACCATGTTGGTAACTACGACGACCAATACATGAGATGAACCACACTATGACAAGAGAGGGGCCAAATAGTGTTGGAGTTCACAAATAATTTGTATACCTTGCGCACCAAGTTGGGTATCAAAGACTCCGAGCGGAATTTGGTCCTGAAATACCGCGGGGCTCTGCATAGGTACATCCAAACTGAAATGGATTTGTTGGATATCTCATCAATGGGAGTTGCCTATCAATATGATGTCAAAGTCAAGTAGAAATTTAGGCACCAGAACAAATGGGAGTTCAGGTCTACAAATCTCCAACAACCAATGCACGATAAAGACGGTCCTAACAAATAGCCTTTTGAAAACCCATCCAAGCCACAGGAAAATAAGGGTAATGGAAAGAAGAAGAAGAACACTATAAAGTGGTACGATTTCCACAAAAGCTCCTAACACAACACTAATGAATGTTGCTCAAAACAACAATTAGTGGTTGAGATCAAAGTAAAGGATCCGAATCGTGATTTAGAAAATAATGGGAGAAGACAAATCATCGACGCAGACCCCACTGCTATTGTCACGACCACTACAATTCAACCAGAAGAACCAACATATCCTAAAGAGCTGGAGCGCCTCTTCCATTCACAGATGTGGGTTAAGGGGTCCCACTAAATTTTATTGTTGATAGCAGAAGGCAGAAGAACCTCATCTCAACAGAGGTCTTCAAACAGTTGGGATTGTCGACAACACCACACCTATAACCATACAATATTGGGTGGCTTTGCCAGGGACGAGATCTTCGTGTCATCCAATAGTGTCGCTTGTCCTACAGTATCAAGCCCTTCAAGGATGAAGTATTATGTGATGTTTCTCCACTAGATGTCTGTGATGTTCTTTTGGGCCAGCCATATATGTGGTAGCGACGTGCTATCTATGAGTCTTGACCCCGTAGTGTCATTGTTGCTATGGGGGGACATCTCTACAGGATACCAGAGGTAGTTCCGACTACTTTCCCACCAAAACAATGCCGCAAAGTAATCTCTCATACTGAAAAATTTAGCCTCTTCACAATATGTTCAAAAGGTGAACAAAATGAGACTGCAACCACTGCAGCCTTGGCCCAAGACCTTTCTATCCAACAAAGGCAGACTGCATAAGAGAAAGAAGATATTGTTTCTTCACCTACTAGGGTGTCACATTTCCCAGTCAAGCCAAGATACAACAAGTTGGTTGAATAGATTCAACCCCGCCAACAACGGGTTCGTGACAACCTTCCACAAACCAAGCAACACAACTTCTCTAGTAAGGGAAGCAACTCACCAAAGTTCAGATTCAATAAACGCTTCCCCAACTCCCATGGGAATTCAATGCAATGGAGACAATTGCTTCCTAAAGAGGGAGGATTGATCCAAAGGGATATCGATGGCCACCCACCTATTTTAATGGCTCAAAGAACATCTTTCCTTTCTGGCAATTTTTTATAGTTTTTCGAGTCCCAAACTTCTGGGGCCATTTTGAGGCCCTAAAAGACGTTTTATCCCTGCAGAATTTGTACTTCTCAGATAGACCTTTTCGACAATGTATCAAACGCCCCAAAAAAAGATCGTATGCAAAAGTTACGACCTTGGAAAGTTGACGTATCAACTACCCCCATCGGGGCCCGCAAACCTTTTGGCTTTTCATCTTCCGGGGTTAGGGTTTTGGATTTTACTTATGTTGAAAAGGCCTTTGGATCCTTATTATAACAATAATCTTCTTACTAATGAGTGTATCTTGTTAGCGTCGGAAGTCACTCCTGGATTGCTTGCAGGAGCAGAGCCCGACACCCATCAGTTTAATGTCACGAGTTGTTTATAAGGGGTGATCAAATGGGGATAATGGCTCAAGGAGGTATCACTCTAACTCAGTGATTGGGTCTGGTACGTAAAGAACAAAGGAGGTCTGGAATCCTAACTTCAGCCAGTGGGTTAATCAAAAGATGAGCAAGGGGAAGACTTAGGAGAAAATGAACAAACAGCTCTGGGCATCAGGCTTGCAACGGTTTGTAGGGGAAAAACTCTGAATGCAGGATCCTCCTGGTTCAAGGCTTCAAGAAACTAAAAGAAGACTTGACTGGATCCTCCAATTCCAAGTCATTCAGCGTTAAGGAAATCACAGGGACTGATTAGAGGCTTCGTAACTATTACAGTGATCCATTACAACATAATCCTATAATAGCTACAGCTCGACTGGATCCTCCAATTCCGAGCTGCTCTAACACAGTGTAAACAAAGACATGAAAGAAACTGGCATTCATAAGGCAAGAAGTCTCAAAAGTTCATACATAACCAGAATAATAGTGTTTCATTAAAACTTTACAACCGGGAGCTCTGCTCAACCATGATAGATTCAAAAATGGCAGAAATGCCTACATATACTTGGAACAAAAACACTGGAAGCTAAATCGAGACATCGCATTGATGACATTACGTCTTCACATTTACTGCACGTGCAGTCTCTGGACGCTCGTGGACTTTAGTCAGACGTAATCGTGTTCCCAAGGGCTTGAGAATGAAATGACCAACTTACAGTCATCTCTGGATTTTCCATTTATGGTGGAAAAGATGTCCAACCACCATCAATTGCTGCAATAACTGCTTCATTGGGCTCAGAAAGGCCCAGGTTGATTCTGCACCTACAGGACATGGAGGCCCTGTCATTCTACCATTTGGACCTATTTGGGGAATTCATGGCAAGACTAACCGGTAGACGTGGACGTCGTCGTGATAACTGGAGGGCCGGACATGAAGTGGTGAATGGACGGTGATCAAGCAGGGGTAGTTGGACACGCTCGATGCAGATATGGGATGAGGAGAGGCCATGTGGATGGATGGGCAGAGGAAAAGCGATGGGGCAAATGTATTTGGTAGGATTCATGAGCTTTGAAGTGTACGAGACGGGTGGACAAGACACAGGGGCCGGGAAGAGAATATGACTTGGCATGACACGGGGATGGACATGGAGGTAAGGAGGTGTGTGATGAGTTTTCAGGCTTTCGGGGATTCGGGATTCGCGAGTTTGAGGTGCGTGAGTTCCTTGCCTCTGGGATCCCCGATATCTTGATATGCGATGAGCTCCTCCTCCTAGGAGCTAGCCCTTATTGGCTAGAACAATATCCATGTGACCAGTCTCTGTGTGATCGTAGCTTAAACCCTCCATCAGAGTTTCAGCTTTCATGAGGACACGAGCACGCATAGCGACAGCCTGCCACCTGTAATCCACTTTCTCTTGCGGTCCCACATGCTAATCCGACGATTGCCAAGATATCGCTTTTCGCGATCTCGTAATTCTGCATACAAATCTTTGCAGCTCTAACCCGTGAACCTCCGAGCTTGCGATACACCGATGCCACTTGGCGCTGTCTCCCTACAAGGATTGTTCTTCTGACACCTGTCCTCCACTACGATCCGTAGCTCCGTTGGGAAATCGCGTATCGGGACATCGCGATTCCCGCTGTCATGTGCATGGGACTTTCAGTTCCCCGATCCCCGATTCTGCGAGATCTCTCGCCACGTGCCTCAGCTGATGGACGACTCTGATTCAGTCAGGAAATCGCGCATCGTGATTCACTCATGTAAGAACTCCCTGCCTCCAGAAACTCCGATCCTCTGATGAACTGAAATCCCGACTCTCCTTCTGATGTCTGACGCGTGTCCCGCCAAGTTCAACGGCTAGGATCCCATCAGTCTTTCGAGACTCGAAAGGTCTCGGCTCTCTCACCCTTTGAAAACCCGATACCACAATTGTTACTAACATTAGGCTCCATGGGGGATAGAGTCGTCCTTGTGATGCTCTAAGGACTCCTTCTGCAGTTCCAGTCGCCTTTCTGTTGGGCTATGGAGTCTTTAGTAGGCCGCAAAAATAAAAATGGAAAGAACTGAGAAATAAAGGACAGTATTTACAAACAAAGAGTCATCTGAGACCCAAACAAAACATTTTTTCAGGAAATGCCCATTTACTGGGCCGCTGAAAACTTCTTCGCCTTCCAAATCTCGCAACCTGTATGTGTTGTTTGAGAAAACCTCAGAGATTCTGAAAGGCCCAATCCACAGGGCTTCAAACTTGTT
>ML781911.1:914258-991806 GCA_009831015.1 Picea engelmannii | reverse complement strand
AATGGCTCGAGGAGGTATCACTCTAACTCAGAGACTGGGTCTGGTATGTAAAGAACAAAGGAGGTCTGGAATCCTAACTTCAGCCAGTGGGTTAATCAAAAGATGAGCAGGGGGAAGACTTAGGAGAAAATGAACAAACAACTCTGAGCATCAAGCTTGCAACGGTTTGTAGGGGAAAAACTCTGAACGCAGGATCCTCCTGGTTCAAGGCTTTAAGAAACTGAAAGAAGACTTGACTGGATCCTCCAATTCCAAGTCATTCAGCGTTAAGGAAATCACAGGGACTGATTAGAGGCTCTGTAACTATTACAGTGATCCATTACAACATCATCCTATAATAGCTACAACTCGAYTGGATCCTCCAATTCTGAGCTGCTCTAACACAGTGTAAACAAAGACATGAAAGAAACTGGCATTCATAAGGCAAGAAGTCTCAAAAGTTCATACATAACCAGAATAACAGTGCTTCATTAAAACTTTACAACCGGGAGCTGTGCTCAACCATGATAGATTCAAAAATGGCAGAAATGCCTACATATACTTAGAACAAAAACACTGGTAGCTAAATCGAGACATCGCATTGAAGACATTACGTCTTCACATTTACTGCACGTGCAGTCTCTAGATGCTCGTGGACTTTAGTCAGACGCAATCGTGTTCCCAAGGGCCTGAGAATGAAATGACCAACTTACAGTCATCTCTGGATTTTCCATTTATGGTGGAAAAGATGTCCAACCACCATCAACTGCTGCAATAACTGCTTCATTGGGCTCGGAAAGGCCCAGGTTGATTCTGCACCTACAGGACATGGAGGCCCTCTCATTCTACCATTTGGACATATTTAGGGAATTCATGGCAAGACTAACCGGTAGACGTGGACGTCGTCATGATAACTGGAGGGCCAGACATGAAGTGGTGAATGGACAGTGATCAAGCAGGGGTAGTTGGACACGCTCGATGTAGATATGGGGTGAGGAGAGGCCATGTGGATGGATGGGCAGAGGGAAAGTGATGGGGCAAATGTACGTGGCAGGATTCATGAGCTTTGAAGTGTACGAGCCGGGTGGACAAGACACTGGGGCCGAGAAGAGAATATGACTTGGCATGACACGGGGATGGACGTGGCGGCAAGGAGGTGTGTGATGAGGTTTCAGGCTTTCAGGGATTCGGGATTCGCGAGTTTGAGGTGCGTGAGTTCCTTGCCTCTGGGATCCCCGATATCTTGATATGTGATGAGCTCCTCCTTCTGGGAGCTAGCCCTTATTGGCTACAACAAGATCCATGTGACCAGTCTCTGTGTGATCGTAGCTTAAACCCTCCATCGGAGTTTCGGCGTTCATGAGGACATGAGCACGCATAGCGACAACCTGCCACCTGTAATCCACTTTCTCTTGCGGTCCCACATGCTAATCCGACGATTGCAAAGATATCGCTTTTCGCGATCTCGCAATTTTGCATAAAAATCTTTGCAGCTCTAACCCACGAACCTCCGAGCTTGCGATACACCGATGCCACTTGGCGTTGTCTCCCTACAAGGATTGTTCTTCTGACACCTTTCCTCCACTACGATCCGTAGCTCCGTCGGGAAATCATGTATCGGGACATCGTGATTCCCGCTGTCATGTGCATGGGACTTTCAGTTCCCCGATCCCCGATTCTGCGGGATCTCTTGCCACGTGCCTCAGCTGACGGATGGCTCTAATTCAGTCGGGAAATCGCGCATCGTGATTCACTCATGTAAGAACTCCCTGCCTCCAGAAACTTCGATCCTCCGATGAACTAAAATCCCGACTCTCCTTCTGATGTTTAACGCGTGTCCCGCCAAGTTCAACAGCTAGGATCCCATTGGTCTTTCGAGACTCGAAAGGTCTCGGCTCTCTTACCCTTTGAAAACCTGATACCACAATTGTTACTAACATATCCTTCACATCTCTTCTCAGAGATAAGGTGCCAACATTCTAGCGAGTCTTTCATTCAGTAATTTTACAGTTCTCTACATTTCACTCATTAATAGAAATTGTGTATTACTGTATATATGTGCCTCTTTTTATATACATCTTATATATCTTTGCTATATTATTTGATATATGATATATCTCTGTACATTTCTTTATTATATCTCCGCTCTCATTTTGTGCCGAAAATAACCTGGATCAGTGGTATCAGAGCAAGTTGCTCTTAATCGTTTTTCAGTGCATGTCCCCGATAAGGTCTGAGTATAGTAAGTTGGGTATTGAGCTTATCTCTCTTAAGGACAATTCCTCTCACACGCCCAAGAAACCCTCCATGGTAGCAGAAAAGAAAAATGACAAAGCAGAAGATTCTATTAATTTGTTGCTTGAGCAAGCTCTCACATGACAAAGAGACGAAATGATGGAGAATTTTTCCTACATCCTTCAACGCTTGTCAATAACAACAGGTGGGTTTTCATCAAGCGACCACTTTGGAGGCACCTCTCCTTTCAAGGTACAAGTTAATTTTGATATTCCTGTATTTGAAGGTCAGATAGATGTGGATGCTCTAGAAAAATGGTTAAATCTGCTAGAAGGTTATTTCTCTACTCACAATTTCTCTGACAGGGAAAATTTCACCTTTACAGTCCTTAAGGCTCTCCCCCATGTCAAACATTAGTGGGAAACTTACTGGGAGAAAATTTCCACAGAGGAGTCTGGAATATATGGGGCTGAGCCCACTTGCAATATTTGTCTGGATGCGGTTAAGGAACAATATTACCCTCTTGGTAACTATGACGACCAATACATGAGATGGACCATAATGCAGCAAGAGAGGAGCCAAGCAATGTCGAAGTTCACAAATAATTTCCATACCATGTGCACCAAGCTGGGTATCAAAGACTCTGAGAGACATCTGGTTCTGAAATAACGCTGGGCTCTGCATAGGTACATCCAAACCGAAATGGATTTCCTGGACATCTCATCACTAGGTGTTCCTTGTCGATATGTTGTCAAAATCGAGCAGAAATTTAGGCACCAGAACAAACGAGAGTTCGGGTCTACAAATCCGCAACAATGAAACTATGATAAAGATGGCCCTAACAAACAACCTCCCAAAAACCTGTATAAGCCACATGAAAAGAAGGGTAACGGAAAGACGAAGAAGGACACTAGAAAGTGGTATGATTTCCACAAAATCCCTTGGCACAACACTGATGAATGTCGCTCAAAACAATCATTGGGGGCTGAGATAAAAGAAAAGGAGTTGAACCCTTATTCAAAATCAGATTCAAAAAATAATGGGAGACGACAGATCATCGTCGCAGACCCCACGACTACTGTCGCAACCACAACAATTCAACCAACAGATCCTAAAGAGGGGGAGTGCATCTTCCATTCACAGTTGTGGGTGAAGGGGACCCCGCTGCATTTTATTGTTCATAGCGAAAGCCAGAAGAACCTCATCTCAGTAGAGGTCGTTAAAAATTTGGGATTGTCGACAACACCACAACTGCAGCCATACAACATTGGTAGGCTTTGTCAAGGACGAGATCTTCATGTCAGCCGACAGTGTCGCCTATCCTATGGCATGAATCCCTTCAAGGATGAGGTATTATGTGATGTTTCCCCACTGGATGTCTGTGATGTTCTTTTCGGCCAGCCATATATGTGGAAGCGCCATGTTATTTACGAGTCTCGACCCCGTAGTGTTATTATTACTCTCGTGGGCCATCTCTACAGGATACCAAAGGTAGTCTGACTACTGTTCCATTGAAACAGTGTCACAAGGTAATCTCTCATACTGTAAAATTCAGCCTATTCACAATATGTTCAAAAGGTGAACAGAAGGACACTACAACCACTGCAGCCTTGGCCCAAGACCTTTCTATCAAGCAAAAGCATATTGCAGAAGAGAAAGAAGATATTGTCTTTTCACTTACAGGGGTACCTACACATTGCCTGGTTAATCCAAGATACAATAGGCTGGTTGAACAAATTCAACCCCACCAACAGCAGGTTCGTGACAACCTTTCATAATTCAAGCAATGCAACTTCTCCTGCAAGGCAAGCAACTCACCAAAGTTCAAATTTAGCAAACGTTTACCATCTCCCACATGAATTCAACGCAATGGAGACCATTGATTCCTAAGGAGGGAGGATTGATCAAGATGGATATTAGTGGCCACCTATCTCTTCCACTGGCTCAAACAACAATTTCCATTTTGGTAGTTTTTTACAGTTTTTCGAGTCCCAAACTTTTGGGGGCCTAAACGATGTTTGTTTGGACTTTTGGGGGGCAGGGCTTATTAATTATGTGTCTTAATCGTCAACGAAAGTTGTACTTCTCGGATATACCTTTTCGATGATGTGTCAAATTCCCAAAACAGAGATCGTATGCAAAAGTTACGCCCTTGGGAAGTTGATGTATCAACTACCCCCATCAAGGCCCGCAAACCTTTTGGCTTTTCATCTTCCAGGGTTAGCGTTTTGGATTTTACTTATGTTAAAAAGGCCTTTGAAGCATCATTCTAACAGTCATCTTCTTATGAATGAGCATAGCCATCACATCTCTTCTCAGAGATAAGCTACCACCATTCTAGCGAGTCTTTAACTCTGTAATTTTATAGTTCTGTACATTTCACTCATTAATAGAAATTGTGTATTACTGCATATATGTGCCTCTTGTTATATACATCTGATATATCTCTGTTATATTATTGGATATAGGATATATATCTGTACATTTATTTATTATATCTCCGCTCTCATTTTGTGTCGAAAATAACCTGGATAAGTGGTATCAGAGCAGGCTGCTCTTTATCGTTTTTCAGTGCATGCCCCCGACAAGGTCCGAGTATAGAAAGTAGGGTCTCGAGCTTGTCTCTTTTGAGTAAAATCGCTCTCGCATGCCCAAGAAACCTTCCATGGCGAAAGAAAAGAAAAACGACGGAGCAGTAGATCATATGCAAAAGTTACGCCATTAGGAAGTTGACATATCAACTACCCCCATCGGGGCCCGCAAACCTTTTGGATTTTTTGCCTCTTGTTATATACATCTGATATATTTATGTTATATTATTGGATATATGATATATCTTTGTACATTTCTTTATTATATCTTCACTCTCATTTCATGTCGAAAATAACCCAGATCATAAGCACATTGATGTACAATATGATTTCGTAAGAGATATGGTGGAAGGAAACAAGGTGTTGCTAGAGAAAGTAGACACGTTGGAAAACATAACAGAATCATTGACCAAGTCTGCGAGTGATGTGAAGTTCTATTGGTGTAGAGAGGCAATGGGTATTGTTGCCCTGGGTCTGTGAACGAAAATTCATAGTTCTCCTGGTTTCAACAAATAAGACAATAAGTGGGAGAATGTTTGGTTGTTATATTCTTTGCAGTGAAAGTCGAGGTAGATTGATTAACAGTTGAAGTTAAGGTGGATTGACAACAGATCGAAGTCGAGGTGGATCAACAATAAGTCGAAGGTCGAAGTTAGTCGACCAGGTAAAGTGGAAGTAAAAGGTCAAGGTGGTTTGACATGATAAAGGTTTTGACAACAAGTCGAATAGGTCAACCAACAAGAGATCGACAAGCGATCATGTGGCAAACAACTGAAGACCGAATGAAGGTCGACTGGTAGTCGACGTGTAATCCGACTTAGTAGTCGACTGTAACAGAATCCCGAGATTCGCGATATTTGTAGCCAATGATCTACATGGATCTATAATTGTTTTTGGGTGCGATTGCTTTAGGGTTTTGCCTACTGTAAAGCCTATAAAGAGGCGTGTTGCAATGATATAAAAGCTAATCGTAAGATAACTAATCTTTAGATGTAGGTTGTTGGTCATGCAGATCTAAGCCAAATTGGCTATAGGGTTGTTCTTGCGTAAGCAAGAGGGTATGATGTCGATTGTGTCTTAGGTGTGGACCAAGG
The DNA here is from genome assembly GCA_009831015.1 of Picea engelmannii. Lineage (NCBI taxonomy): Eukaryota > Viridiplantae > Streptophyta > Pinopsida > Pinales > Pinaceae > Picea > Picea engelmannii. Next base: position 985,907 of record ML781911.1, on the reverse strand, counting down.
TTAGACATGTAACCTTTTATTCAGACTAAATAATACAACGAGTAGAACACTCAAGGAATGTTGGTTTTCCCGATTTGGGTTTCCAGGGTAAAATCTCTGTGTACTGTGTGATTGTTGTGTCATTTACTTTCTTGATTAAATTTTTTTTCCTCTCTTCTGTTAGGTTTAGCGTGGAAGTGTGTCTCATTTCCTTACAACATCTAAAATTGTCATTCCCCCTCTGAAAACACTTGTTTTTAGTGTTTTTGTTTCCACCTATCTTGTCAAGAAGAAAGTCATTGCTTCCTTGGACCTGTTGGAACACAAAGTTTTGGAGGTTGTGCTCATCATCTCTAGCATTGGGTGGAAAAACTTGGAGCCTAGTTATCGGACCGTGTCATAGCGGTTACAGGTTGTAACCAACTTCTATGATGTTATCGATAATGGATCTCTTGTTCTCATCCATTTCTATTAATTAATTCATGCTTTTAATGTGATTATTTTATGTCTTGTTTTTAATCTATCATGCAAATTGAAATGATCATGTCTAGTGATTCAACAGATAACTACCTATTTATAGTTGTATGCTTCTTTGTTTGTAGGAGTTTTTAGAGGATCGTTGCGTAAGAGTTCTGGAGCGAAATTTCTTGAGCGAGATCAACTTCAAACATTGGTTTCCAAGTATGTTCTCTTTCCTATCCTTTTAAAGTTAGTTATTGCAAGTACTTATTTCTAATTAATTATCTAGTTTGAGTACGAGAGAAGTCTTTTAGGGCATTGCTCTGTTGTGGTCCTAACCCATAGCCATAGGACTTAGATTTTCATAACAATAAGCAAGGAATCCGAGGTCCTCAACATGTAGACATTCGAATTTGATTTGCATCTAATAAAGTGTTGAGAAGGCAAGTAGGCATCCATCTTCGCATACCATGATCTAGGTGCCTACTTGAGGCCACAAAGCAACTTCTTTAGTTGACATACTAAGGATGAGTTATGAATGAAAACCTGTGGTTGCTCCATGTAAATCTCCTCAGAGAGATCCTCGTGAAGAAAAACATTCTTCACATCCATCTAGTGAACTTCCCACCCCCTGGTTGTTACAATGGAAAGGACCAATTAGATCAATTCCATCTTCGCTATGGGAGGAAAATTATCATCATAGTCTATCCCATGGATCAGCTGAAAACCATTGGAAACTAGTCTTTCCTTATACCTGCTCACTTTTCTGTCTACTGCCTTCTTAGTCCTGTAGACCCATCTGCATCTAACAAGCTTCATGTACGAAGGAAGTGGAACCAGATCCTAATTCCGGATCTTAAGGAGAGAGTTGTACTCCTTCTACATAGCGACTTCCCATAAGGGATTCCTTGTAGCCTTTGCATAGGACTATGGGTCTGAAACTTGAAACATATAACAATGCATGGGTATCACTGATTCAGTAGTTGTGAGTGCAATAGGAGGATCCTTAAACTGAGAGCTCCTCGTCCTCTGATCCGTTGGATCCCCCATGAGATCACCTATTGTCTGTAGGGTGGTTTGTGCCCACTCGGGCATCTATGGTGGCTCAATATCTGCATGCTCATCATTGGCATGCACATCATCTTTTGAATCAGATTCAGAGCTTAGATATGAACCATGATCTAAGTGAGTGGAGTCATCATCACTAATGTCTGGTGTAGGAAATAGTACCGAGGTCTCTACATGTGGATCCAATGGTGCATGCATGGGACTCTCCTTAAAACAAACACTACGCTCAATGATGACTCTGTCTGTAGAGGGATCAAGTAAGATGAAACCCTTCACACCATCTATATATCCCATGAAAATGCATGCAATACTCTGCATATCTAATTCTTTCCTCTTTTTATAGGGTATGCGAGCCCATGCACATGATCTAAATATTCGGAAGTGGGTGACTTCTGGTTTGTTGTCGCTCCATGCCTCATAGGGAGTCCTCTCCCTGACAGATATTTAAGGAGATCTATTCTAAATGTGGTTAGCACAGTTAAGTGCCTCGACCCAAAGCTTGGGTGGTAGAGATCTTGCGTGATGTAACACCTTGTTTCCCCCAGTTTGTAAAAATAACTAGACTGGCCAGAATTGTGGCAAATTCATGAATGTGAATATGTGATGTGAATGGACCTTATGGAAAAGGTCAATAAATGTGAATAACATTATGAATTTATACTGAAGGACTGCTGAGAGGGGATGTGCAGAAAAAGAGACCACGATGGCGGTGGAAGGCACTTGGAAAGGTGGCGTTAACTTCCACCGAGAATTAATACCGTATTTGGACTCCACTGGCCCGGAGAACCAAAAGCGGTTTGCTGGCCCCGAATTAAATGCCTCACAGACTGGTAGGTAGATGGCTCCTCTAAAATTAATGAGGGATGGGGAGGTGAACCACCCATCCGTAGAGCCATCATGACTGGCCAGTGCGAGGGAAATTGCGCCACACGCAACCTCGCAAGAGGATAAGGCGTGGGGGAGAAGCGATTGGGGGCAGACGCGAGGGGAAGAAGAGAACTCTGGCATTATGTAGAGTGAGTGATAGCAGAGAGGAAGGAGAGTAACCTTCGCTCCTGGTCACTGGCAGACAGAGATGCAGTCTCATAGCATCGTGGTCTCAGCTAGGGGGTGGCTAGTGGTAAATCCGCTGGGAGTCGTTGAGCCTACGGTTGGGTGGAAACGACCACCTCTCTCAGCAGTTGCTTAACCCCTGGTGTTATTTTCGATAAGTGTTTTGCCTTTGGCATCTTGAATTATATGTATTATGATAATTATGCTCATAAGTTGTGAAACAGTGAATGATTTCATTATAAGAATGTTTGTATGGTATTTTGATCAGTACTAGTAGTTGTATATATGTATGGAAAGACTACGTATGGTTATGTCCTCACGAATTCGTTATTTGTGTGCGCACTGATCTAATTCAGATTTCATGTCTGGTTCTCGGGAGGATGACACCCTTATCTGCCTCAGATAGTACCCTGGGTGAACCTCCCCATAGAGATACCCTCCTTGAAAAGCCCATCAAGAACCGGGAAAGAGAACGTGAAGGCGTAAGATCTTAGTAACCCTGCACGAGGAGGAATGATCCTCTTGAAAACCTGAGATGACAAGCATAATGATGAAGTATCAAATCAACGGACAAGTTCCCGTCGGAAGATCTGTGGTCACTCACGACTGTCAGATCGAAGGAAGAGGCAGGAAGGTTAAGTACCTTAACCATAAATAGGTGTTGATCGACGGACAGGATTCCGTTGGGAAATCTGTGGTCACATCCAACCGTTAGATTGGTAGGAGAAAGTAGGGTGTTAAATGCTTTCCCACTGGGTTTTTCTGTGTCTTCGTGGGTAGCGAAGAAATATGGACCGTAGATCCCCAAGGGCCATGGGAATATCTGGACCGTCGATTTGTCTACGTCCAGGGAGTCGTGGAGGAATGCATGGGTAGGAACCAATCTGAGCCGTCAGATCTCGGCTGGAAAACCCGACAACCGTTGGATCTGTCCGGAGTTACCCGAGGGTTAAGACCCCAGTGTATAGGGGCGAAAGCTCCGGGATAGATCTGAGTCGTCCGAACGACGGAGGCCACGTGTCGCGAGATCTCCCATTTCGGGAAATTGAGAATTGCGAACTCAGGAATCCTGATGACAAGAGTTCGGGATTTTCCATGGTGAAAACCCCGGGATAGATCTGAGTCATCCGAACGACGGAGGCCACGTGTCGCGAGATCTCCCATTTCGGGAAATCGGGAATCGCGAACTCGAGAATCCTGATGACGAGAGTTCAGGATTTTCCATGGTGAAAACCCCGGGATAGATCTGAGCCGTCCAATTGACGGAGGCCATGTGTCGCGAGATCTCCCATTTCGGGAAATCGAGAATCGCGAACTCAGGAATCCTGATGACGAGAGTTCGGGATTTTCCATGATGAAAACCCCAGAATAGATCTGATCAGTCCGATTGACAGAGGCCACGTGTCATAAGATTGCCCATTTCGGGAAATCAAGAATCGCAAGATTAGGAGTCCTGGTGACAAGGGATCGGGATTTTCCATGGTGGAAACCCCGGAGCATTTGTGGACCGTCCAATTTAAGGATGCGACGTGTCGAGAGATTACCCGTTTCGGGAAATTAGGGATCGAGAGTTCGGATTCTCGTGATGATAAACCCAATGAACGGACGAGATTCGTTTGGAGGATCTCAGGGTCTGTGACGATCGTTAGATGTGAGGAAGAGATGTCGGCTTTAAGACGGGGCGTGAATGCGCAGTAAGGTAAGTAACGAGCAGATCTGGACGGCCAGAGTCCACCCGCCCAGATCTACGGCTGAGGTTTCATTCTGGAGCCCCCNTGAGATTAATTCACCTTGATCAATGGTGCTCAGGTGAATTCCGGACCCCCCTTGCCATTCTGCCTTTAATGGGGGGGGGTCCTGAATAGTGTGGCATTTGAAGTGGGGCCCCCTCCTGTCCTGACGACTACCGTGTCGCATTTCCCCCTCTGCCACCTATACTCCACTTAACTGGGCGACGGGGCCTGTTCTAATTGGCTATTCTCTAGCCTTGTTGGGATTTGTTCCTATTGGCCATTTGCTAACCCTATAGGGATTCATCCCTATTGGCCGGTCGCTAGCCCTGTCGGGGTTCGGCAGTTGCAGAGTCGAACGATTTGACATTACTGTAGCACTGAGGTGAGAAATACAAATAGGCACTGCGTTTAATTGAACCGTGATCATGACCCACGATCACATGGGAACGGAGAGAGAGAGAAAGTGCTAGCTTGCGCTAGGCCTCCATAGGTAATTCGGGGGTTCTGATCCGGTAGAAGACCAGAAATCAACGAAAAATCTGATTGAGGTAGTGGGTATGTGACACATGAAACATGCAAGTGTCCATCTTCTCAAGCGATCTATTCTTACTCTCAACTACTCTATTTTATTGTGGAGTGTAAAGTACTGTGTGCTGCAACTATATACGTGCCTCTGAACAAATATGTTGGACATCTGAGTTGTCATATTCTCCCCCGTTTCCTATTCAGAGGATTTTGATCTTTCTCTCAGACCAAGTCTCTGCATGTGCTTTGAAGTCATTGAGATGCTTAAAAACCTTAAACTTTTGCATGAGAAAATACACCCAAGTGTATTGTGAGAAATCATCAATAAATGTAAGCACATACCTTGCTTTGTTGATGGATGAATGAGGAAAGGGTCCCAGCATATCACTGTGTATGAGCTCCAAAGGATAGGAGGCCCTCCAGGCCTTCCCTTTCTCAAACTTCTTTTGGGGATGTTTACCAAGAATGCATCCTTGAAAAACTCCTTTGGAAAAATGTATGTTGGGCAAGTTAGTGACCATTTCCTGTTTGCACAATTGATGCATGTATTTAAAGTTTAGATGGTTGAATCTCTCGTGCCATAATCTACTAGTATCATCAATATGAGTCTGTAATAAAACATAATCATATTTAGCAATGAACTTACTGAAAGTATACAAATGATATTGGTGGTTTACCTCACCAACAACAATAATGGAGTTACCACGCATATCAAATATGGTTACAGAATCAAGTGTGAATTCCACCCTTTTTCTTGTACCAGAATGCGTTATTTGATAAACAAAGAGTAGATTCACGAAGAGTTTTGGAACATAAGAGACATTCTCAAAACTTATGTGTGGGAGTTCTACTCTCCCTTGGTTGTTCCAAAATAGATCTAGGAAGGGCAAAATTTCAAAGCTCTCGGAATTAGATAAAACCAGCGCCATTGCGTAGGGCTCATTGTGCCGATTTCGACAGTATATTTTTTTTTCGAAAATGGACACCGTATGTGAAAGGTATTGTGTTCTGAACTTTTTTCCCAAACATGCAAAACGTAAAAGGTCAAATTCAACTAGTCAAAGGCCGTACAACTGACATGGCAGATAACATCATACTGACATCAGTAGGACACGTGGAAGCACTAGGACGTGCCATGTGGCATTTTCAGAGGTGATTTGGACCACTAAAAATATGACATGTGGCATTGTACGAAAGTGACATGTGGCATTGTACGTAAGTGACACGTGGTTGTATGAAAGACATGTGGCAAACTCGGATGAGGAGATGTGGCAGTACATAAGTTGACGTGGTGGCTGTCTAGGTAGGATGATGTGGCGGTATGGATGCTGACGTGGCAGCTGATTGGGCAGGCTGACATGGCAGTACGAACGCTGACGTGGCAATATGGACGTTGACATGGTATATGACTAGGAAGGATGACGTGGTAGTACGGACACTGACGTGGCAAATGACTTGGCACACTGACGTGCCTCGGGCCAATAAGGGGGTGACACGTGCCCCAATTAGAGGGCACCACGTGGTAACCTGAATTTGCCTAATGTGGGCTAGGTCGAAATTTTAGGGCCCTGGTCACATTGGGGTGCCATATGACCACTAGCCCAATATTTGGGGGTTGTGCCAGTTGTGCTAAATCTAGCGGATGTGGCCATATTTAGAGGATATTGCCAAATTTGGGATTGATTTTAATGGATTTTTGCCTAGAAAATGGGATCTGAGCCCAAAAAGAGGGGGGAAGTTGGGATTTCGACCCCCAACTCAAACTCTACATAAAAAAAAAGAATGTTTGAGTGTTTTAGGAGGATTAGAACAACATAATGTTGAAGCATTTGTGAAGCTTAAGTCATTTTTATGCAAGGAATCCATTGAGGAAGCGAACTTTGGAGGCCATTTCTGGGAGTTACGCTAAGCCTTTTTCATTGTCGTCAGTTGTGTTGGATTCCTGAGGTCGAGAAGAACACATCCAGACTAGTTTCTAATCCATTTGATGTACTTCTGATGTATTTTTAAGCATTGAATATTAATAAGAAATCCTTCCCCACTGAGACAAAGGCCTAAAGACGTAGGCAACTTTGTCGAACTCCCTTAACAATCTTAGCGTTATGGTTTGTTGTTATTATTGTTTACTTTGTGTTATACATTATTTATGATGGCTGCAACATTATTTCATTAAATATTCTTCTTCTCTTCAATTTTTAAATGGTAAATCAACTCATGCAAAATACTTAACCAAGTCTTTAAAAAATCATTTTCAGATCAAGTGGTAACAGAGCAGGTTGACAGTTGGTTGTTTGAGTTTGCATGATTACTAGGGAAAAGCTAAGTCATGGTGAAGGAGAGGTTGTAGCAGGAGATCCAAAGATTGGATCAAGAAAGAGGACATCGCAAAGTGAGAAGATGTCATCAGAAGAAGGACTTTCTCAAAACGAAAGAGAGTTTCAAAAGACTATCTTTGCCATGACGGAGATGGTAAAAGTGTTGTATAATGATTACTTGGAGAGAAAGAGACCAGTTCAAGGGGAATCTTCAAAGCAAGACAAAAGTGAAGAAGGACCCTCCTTCACCTCCTTCATCTCCATCTTCTTCTTCTTCTTCAAGTACATGTTCAAATCTTACTTCTTCAAGAAAACATTCTCATAAACATAAACCTGATATGCCATTACTTAAACTTGATGTAAAAAAAAAATTCCTATGTATTATGGCGAAGTTAATGCCGAGAAACTTGATAACTGGGTTAGACAAATGGAGGTATATTGTTATGTGTAGAAAATCAAAGACGAGGCAACCAAAATCAAATTGGCATAGTGCTCCTCTATTGATAAAATAATAACATGTGTATGAAGAAACCACTCCAAAAGTTTGTCCTCCTTCCATAATAGCCACCTGCATGAGAAAATATACTTGTGTATAACTTATTTATTCTTTTAATGCATTTTTTGCATGCCTAAAATAGGCCCTATGAATTTCCTAAAGAGAGAATCTCCTAAAACCAGGCCTAAAATCAAGGGAACATGTGAGAATAAAAAATAGTATGGTGAGCTAGGCTATGCTTAGGAAAGAATGACACTTAAAAAGAGTAACGAGGCCTCTCAAGTAGGGCGCACCATCTATTCTGAAAAATAGTAACTCATGGTTTTATAAAGTGCAAGGAAACTTCCCTATGTCATGTGCTCCCATTCTTAGTCAAAATTGAGCCCTCTCATAATAATAACCACCATTTGATGCTAAATAAGACACTTTGCAAAATGGTAAGTGGCTCTATGGAGGGGGTGTGTAGAATTAAGTCTAAAATAGTAGTGAACAAGGCTCAAGGAAAGAGGAATGAAGCTCATCAAAGAGGGCACACTAAACCAACTCACACATAAACTTCCTACAATACGTATTTCAAAAAATAGTAAGTAAACCTCACGTGAACCCACCAAGTACCCTCTTAACCTTGTCAAAATGCAACCAGTTCCTGAAATTTCAAAGTGCTCAAAATGACTTGAGATTTGACGCTATTATGGTATGCCAAATTGGGTATCCAAAAGTCCAGGTACGTTGCTAAAAATAGGCCATAATATATACTTTCGAAAGCAACAAAACTTGAACTATAGGCAAATCTCCCAACTGGTGTTGGGCCTCAGAAATGTCGTATTTTCATCCACCTTTTCCTTCACTATTCCTTACATTTCATCGTCCCATTAACCTTTTATCATACCATTTCCATACATACATGTGGGTTTCTCCTTATTATTTTCCATTTTTTTCATTTCAGTATTATCAGTGAATTTATGATTAAATCTTAGAAAAATGACATATTTTCATTATATATCAAGGTTGGATGAGTTTGATGATGTGTGTAGGCATATGTGAAGATTTCAACAAAGTTAAATATTACCACCTAGCCTCAAATTCGAATTTCATCTTCAAGTTTTGAAGATTTGAAGAATATTTGGGACAATCATACAAGCATATTCAAAGGAAAAGATCATGGAGATTTTGATAGGATATCTTATCCAAGATATGAGTGGAGGATTTGAAGGAATAAGTTGAGAGAATAGTGGATCTGTAATTATGACACTCTTCGAGATTTTCATGTATATAAGAGAGTGCTCTCTCTTCATGAAGGGGAGTGAGACATCATGTTATTCATAATTGGAGGAATGTAATTCATAATTTAGTCTTGTAATTGGGAGAAGGGGATTCTTCGCTTTGATTCTTAGCTTTGTTATTCTTTCATGCTTTGTCATTTGACTCTTGTAATATAATTTGAGATTGATATATTGTGTGAGCTCACATATGTCATTTGTCGTTCAACTCTTCACATGTTGTATTGTTTTTCCCTTATGCAATTTCAATGCTCTCCTAGAATAGTTTCATTTCAGCAATTTAGATTATAATACTTCTACTTCAGTCCTGCATATATAGTGTGTGTGCTTCGTAAGCCTACGAACCTCGGATTGACAAGTTAAATAGTTGGGCAAATACTACAACGGAATTAAACGACAATATTTCCGCCTAACATTTTGGCGTTGTTGTCGGGGAAGCACGATGGATTGAGGTTTAGTTTGAATTTTCATGCAATTGTAATTTACGTATGTTGGTAAGGGGTCATAGCAGCTACTTGAGAGGAGACTCCTCATGTTCTCCCTGACAGCTCTAGAGTGTGAATTTCAACTTACACAAATTTCATTTTCCGCAAGTGTGAATTTCAATTGTAACAAATGTGTTTTCCACAACTGTGGAGAGCATGTGTTTCAGCAAGTATGATTTTCAGTTGTTTATTTTTTATTTGGGTGTTGCAAGAACCCCTTTTTCAATATGTTTTAACAATGAGTGTTAGCTTGGAACTACTCACTTAGATCCTTGCGAAAGTCGGGATCTCATCTTCTCAAGAAGAGGAGATCTTGACAACAATTAAAGATTCAAATACTCCTTCAGAAATGCATAAAGATTCAACATTTGAAGAACCCTACATATTTGATGACGAACAATCATTCGAGCAGGAGATTGAGGAAGATGAAGAGGAGTTACAACAAGATCTGAGCGAGGAAAAACACGCCTATGAAAGCATTATCGAACAATGGTTCCAGGTAAGCACTCTATTAGATAAATTTTATTTCTTAGTTAGTTTGTCGTTACAGCAACAAAATTCGTCTATTCTTGTAAATTTATATCTTTCATTTGAAAAATTGCACATGAATATATTTTTGTTACTATTGCGTGCTTGGCTCCATTGGAAGTTTGACTACATGTAACTAATCTTTAAGTTTCAATTAGCATAGAGTAGGTAGGCTAACGAATAAAACTAAGTTTTTGCTCTAATTTTTTTTTTTTTAAATAAGTACGCTCTCCTTCACGATTCGTGCGATCGCGAGGATAAAAAAATATGGATGATTTTGATTTCAGGAATGAATGTTTTTGCAAACATGCTTAACAGTAAAAACAATAAAACATTAGATGAATAAAAACAAAACAAAATTTTACATGTTGTTACAGCGAAAATTTTACATGTTGATACAGCGAAAATTTTACATGCTGTTACAGCGAAATCTTACATGCTGTTACAACGAAACTTTTACATGTTGTTACAGTAAAAAAATTTCATGCTGAAACAGTGAAGTTTTTTTTTTTTAGCTGTAACAGTGATCTGCAAACAATAAAACAATAATGGCATTAGGAAATAATAAAAAACAAAACGAAACTAAAACTGTGATTAATTGAATTACAAACCCTTTGTTTTCTATTCACAATCCAACTACGACCGCAATAATCTTCTATCTCAGTCCTTGGCTTGAATCACAGCAATACTGTGAATTTTGATGACCATCGATCTGAACTTCTCTATGAGAGACAAGCTCTAGAAATTTTACCACAGCAAGAGTAATACCCATTTTTTCATTCAGCTTCGCTGAGGTAATTGCCAGAAAACGTAATTGCCAGAAATGCGTAATTGTTAAAACACATGATGTTAAAACGCATTTTCTGAGCAAACTGAGGTGAATTAGAAAAAAATAAAACGTGGGTTTTCTTGAGAACGGAGGCAGTAAGGTAACTCGTGAACGATTTTCTGGATTTCACAACCATTTGTGAGAAATTTAGGGTTCTTCAGAGCTCCGTTTTGTAGACTGCATGAGGGAAAAACGATTTGTTTTGAACTACGACACCCTCCAAGACGAAGAATTCAAGTTCATAACAAACTCTGCTCCACATGGCACRTGATCTAAGAGTCCAATTTGATTTATTGATCATCATTCAATCTTTCAATCTCTTTCACATCTTCAGATGGACTCCAAATGTCATTGCTAACAATTCTGAACTAAACTCATTCTAATAGTTGTAACATAGGGATGAAATAATAAAACAATGTCATTGCCTCGTTGTTTTAAATTAAATAACACAAACAACATATATTTCTTTCTTTGTTAATAATTTAAAATATATATATATATATATATATATATATATATATATATATATATATATATATTATTATTATTATAAAACAAAAACAATAATAATAATAATAATAATCTATTTTTAAGGTCATAGCCAAGCCAGACACCAAATTGGTGTATGAGACCTCCTCCGCCCAACGATTTTACTAGTAAAGTCTACGGAGGTATACATACCCTACACACAAAAAAACAATAAAACAATTATAAAAACATTATAAAATAATAATAATAATAAAATAAAAATATAAAAACACTTCAAAATTGCAAATGGGCGCTTTATTTATTCTTGAAAACCATGATCCAAACATGTTACGCCGATGTGTTTTTCTTCAGTCACTTCACGCAACAATGGACGATGAGATAAGCGTGCAACAACAACAGGTATAAAAATGCAGTCTATTTCTTTGATTTGTTGCATTTGCACTTATTTCTTCATAACATGTTTTTCGCAAATCTCATGGTTTTTATGCAGAATTAGTGCTAAAGCTTTTTCAGGTTTGAAGACAATCAAATTTTATGACGAAGTGATATTTTTCAGAAAAACATGTTTGCTAGACAGCTTGAAGGAGTTGTTACTCATCTGAAACATCATGACGTTTGTTGATACACAACAACATTGTGTTGATGTAGAACAACATTTTGTTGATACTCAACAACATTTTTCTGTTACACGACAAATTTTCGCGCATATTGATGTTTGCTGATACACAACAACTTTATGCGCATCTTGATATTTGTTGTTACACAGGTACATTTTGCTAATACACAACAACATTTTGCTGATACACATAAACTTTTTGCTCATCCTGATGTTTGTTGTTACACAGAAACATTTTGTTGATACACAACAACATTTTGCAAAATTTCATGTTGTAACACTATCCCATTTCTCCTTCAAATTGGTCATCCCTGTGTTGAAGCCATTTTCCATTGCCTTAACCTTCATGCTTTAACACGCCTGTTTTTCTGAGTTGCATACATCATTTCCCTTATCTTTTTCAGTTTATTTTTGCCTTTCCAGTTTTCCTTCTAAATAAAACAAACTCCCTTTTTCCATGATTACATTTCCTTGCCATAAACCCTGTTGCTACTGAGATCTTTACATCTATAGTCCTACCAATCTTTTTGTAAACTCGTGTTGACTGATGTGGGATTCCTTAAGGCCCACCTTTCAACAGTCTTGCCCCATTGACCTCGACACTTTATTTGGGATATAGACTAGAGTTCATTTTGAGTACCTAGAGGCTTGCATGCTTTAATGGTAAGTTCCCTCGCTCATGATCATGGGAATACATCAATGTCCCTTGATCATCAGATCTTGCAAGTGGCTCGACCTCAACACCTCTATTCGCACTTTGCAAGATGTACTCGGGTACCTTGACACTCATTGACATCACTGGTGAGTTTGTCTCGCATTGGTTAACGACATTCATCAATGGGCAGTAATCCAATGATTTCTCTTCATGTTCGACATCAACACATTCATTCGCATGATGAGAATTGTACCATCGGTTTTGTAGTGGGTGAAGACTATACACTTTTTCACGATCCCCTTAGCAGTTGCAGCAGTTTGATTTTGGATCTATGAGAGTACCACAGTTCCATATTCTCTGCCTTCCACATTTCTCATGATCCAGTAGTAGCAATTAAGATTCCTTTACTTCCCCTGATCCAGTTACAACAGCAACATCATTAGCAGTTCCATTTTCCTGACCTTGCAGCAGTGACACCTTCCATCTTCCATCAATCATAGTCAGATATTCTTTGCTCCAACAGTTACAGCAGTTGCAGCTACAATGCCAGTCATATTTTCCTAATCTAGCAGCCGCAACAACTACATCTACTTTTTCGGTAAGTGGAGGTATGTTCTTTTCTAAGCTTTAATCACACAATTCCTTATATGTCGACTTGAATATTTTGGAAAATTTCCCCGCCATGCTCTCTTTCCTTCCATGACCTACACTAACTTGCATGAGGGCATGCAACCAATTCAGTTGGGGGGGGGGGGGTATATTCGCTACCTATTGACTACCAATATTTCATTTTTCCACTACTATCACTCCATTTTTCCATCTCATTTACTGTTTACCAAATTTTCTTTTCCAACGACACTTTGTTGCATATCGATTGATACACATATTAGCATGATTCATAAAGATAAAGAAAAGGCTTTCTTATACTCAGTGATGCTCTCTTCTGCACATTGATAGCTTATTATTTCCAGTGAGTACATGGCTAAATTATTCCAGCAAGAAAATCAATAAGTGAAATGAATGTTGTTAACACAAGAACCCACATTCTTTGTATTCATGGTTGTCACACAAGAACCAGCCATGAGAAAAATTTCACATGACGTTACACATATTTCACATGTTGTTACACATGCATTTTACATGCTGCTACTCCTGTATGTCAAATCCTGGAAATATTCTTTATTAAAAAGACATCATCAATCAAAGCCATAGTTTAAATTCCAAAAGTTCTTCAGAAGATCCATGCATGGTTGCATGAGGACATGCAACAAGTTGAGTTGGGGGGTATGTTGGGCTTCATAAATGTCATATTTTCATCCACCTTTTTCCTTCACTATTCCTTACATTTCATCGTCCCATTAACCTTTTATCATACCATTTCCATACATACATGTGGGTTTCTCCTTACTATTTTCCATTTTCTTCATTTCAGTATTATAAGTGAATTTATGATTAAATCTTAGAAAAATGACATATTTTCATTATATATCAAGGTTAGATGAGTTTGATGATGTGTGCAGGCATATGTGAAGATTTCAACAAAGTCAAATATTACCACCTAGCCTCAAATTCGAATTTCATCTTCAAGCTTTGAAGATTTGAAGAATATTTGGGACAATCATTCAAGCATATTCAAAGGAGAAGATCATGGAGATTTTGATAGGATATCTTATCCAAGATATGAGTGGAGGATTTGAAGGAATAAGTTGAGAGAATAGTGGATCTGTAATTATGACACTCTTCAAGACTTTCATGTATATAAGAGAGTGTTCTCTCTTCATGAAGGGGAGTGAGACATCATGTTATTCATAATTGGAGGAATGTAATTCATAATTTAGTCTTGTAATTGGGAGAAGGGGATTCTTCGCTTTGATTCTTAGCTTTGTTATTCTTTCATGCTTTGTCATTTGACTCTTGTAATATAATTTGATATTGATATATTGTGTGAGCTCACATATGTCATTTGTCGTTCAACTCTTCACATGTTGTATTGTTTTTCCCTTATGCAATTTCGATGCTTTCCTAGAATAGTTTCATTTCAGCAATTTATATTAGATTACTTCTACTTCAGTCCTGCATATATAGTGTGTGTGCTTCGTAAGCATACGAACCTCGAATTGACAAATTAAATAGTTGGGGAAATACTACAATAGAATTAAACGACATATTTCCGCCTAACAACTGGGTACTCAAATATATAATTATCTCGTCAATCAATCCATAGTCATAAATTGCTAAAAATAATAGCCATTAAAAATAGAATTTGCTAGAAACAACAACTTCTCATATTTGCTTGAAATTTGAACTCCATCCACACATACCTAAAGGATATCCAAAACCATGATCAGATCTCAAAAACTACGAGCTCTAATAAACTACAAGAACCAACCTAATCACACCTTTTAGGGGGGTTTCGACCTCTCATACTTGCTTTGAATGAATGTTTCACCGAACCTACAAGTATGAGGTACCTCCTCCACTAAAAACTTTGTCCATCAAATGTACCTATATATATGCGTGACTTGCTAAAGAACGTTTCCTACTATCAACCTCCGACAACAAAAACGCATGACCATGTGCCAAGTCTCAAAGGCACTCACAAACCATTAATGGATCGACTAACCAATCCTTCCCGTAATGTACCTACAAACAAAATAAGATAAGCACTCCAAATGGATTTTGAAGAAATCCAATATGGGTGTTAATAGAGTATAAGTGCCAAGGTTAATGTGATAGCATCCTACCTCCCTGTAGTACTAACATCGTCAACAATTTTGGTGTCATGACTTACATTATTTTATTTTTTCCAAAAGAAAAAACTTTATATTCACAAAAATGAGTATACATATTTATGTCCAGCATGGGACTATACATTTTTCAAAAGATCAAAGAGAAAAAAATGTCTTTACCCTCATCATATCATTCTATACATATCCTTCATAAACTTTACTACAAGTACTACTTAAAAGTATATTTGTTCTGTCTATATCATAAATCACTTTTGAACATGCTCAAAAACAAAATCCCCCTTCCTTTATCATACCATCACAAAATCTAAAGCAAAAAGGATTTTTCCTCACAAAGGCAGCCATCACATAATTCTCGAGCCATGGAACAAACGACGACCAACATTAAAGCCTCCTTAGACAACTCATCCACCAAAGTGTTGAGTTCCCTGTAGATGTGAGCAAAAGAGGACCATTGAAACTCGACAATGGAGAAACACATGTTGTTAAGAAGAGGCTGCAATTTCACCACTTGAATTTGGATTTTGTTATTTGCCCAATCAATTGCAACCTTGGAGTCCCCAAACACCCGCACCTTCCTAAGATTCAACAGATTAGCATAAAACAACAAAGTCCACATAGCCGAAAACTCTGTCTTCATATTTGTCCCTATGCCCGGTGCATATCAAATCTTTAAAAAATGCTCTTTGGAAATATGTAGGACAACTCCAACTCCAATGAGGGGACAATACCCCTAACTCGCCCCATCAAAGAAACCTCATGGGATTCCTTCTTGCATCTCTGACATAACTAGAGAATGCATTTTAACCTTTTTATGCTTGTTTATGAACTCATAAGACATATTAAAAATAAACCCAGCAATCCCTTCCACTGGAATAACTTTGTCTTGAAAAATAGACAAGTTTCTGGCCCACAAAATAAAATATACAAAAATACTTGGAGTTGATCCGAACATATTTGCTAACTGCATCTTCTTCCAACTAAAAAAACATTCTTCCAAGTTGTTGCTTAAAGGATGCTCCTTTTCTTTAAGCATGGCTAAGACAACTATCCAAACCAATCGTGCAAACTCGCACTGAACAAACAAGTGAGTATATTTTTCCTCTTCTGATCTACCGATCACACACTTGCTAGGCCCGATACAACCTCATTTTTTACCCACATCCCATGTAAGAAGATTCTGTTGAAGAGCAAGCTAGAAAACTAGTTTCACTTTTAAAGGGGCGCGAAGCTTACAAATATCATCCCACCACCACCACATGGATCCCCCAAAGGTTTCTTCAACTAAAGAAAGGTATCCCAATTTGGTTGTGTATTGGCCATTAAGTGGGTTTTTTGACCAACAAAGTGTGTCAGAATCCTCTTCCCTAAGACAAATAAAATTGGATTTTACCATGTTTACATACTCAGACCAATGGGTTTCATTTTCCCCTTATAGCCCCAGATCATCCACAGACTTCCAAGCTTACCGACCAACCTCATCCCATCCTTCCTATTTTGCATCCCAAATCGAGAAAATGCCCAAGTTGTGAAGGTTTGAGATCAAGCTGTCATACAATTTGCAAGCATTCGAAGCTCCTTCCCATGGATCCTCCCCAATACGAATGCTTTTTCCATTTCCCACCTTCCACACAATCCTTTCCCCGATGAGAGGGAACACCACAACCATTGCTTTCCATACACTAGAACAATTCACAACTAATTTGACCAGCTCTTTGAACCAATCCACCAACAATCTTCCAGGGAAGTATTTAGTTCCATTACTAATCCCACAACATGGAGTTGTATGCGAGCCTCCAAAGGATTTTAGCTGCCATCTCCCTAGTGAACCAAAATATATTTTTAACTTCCCATCCTCCCAACTATTTCGACATTGCAATCTAAAACCATTTTACAAGGGCGATGCCTGTGACATCTTTTTTACTTGACCATAAGAACTGGAAGCATAATTTCCTGATTTGAGTGAGGATACCTTTTGGGATCATTGCAATGGAGGCCCAGTATACCAAGATACTGCTAAGCTTATAGGTTATAAGAACCAATCGACCACCTCTATAAAGAAAATGAAAACTCCAAGAATAAATTCTTGCTTGAATTTTTTCAAGAATCCACATCCTATCATCCACCGAATAACTACAAGGTTTTAACTCAAACCCAAGGTACTTGATCCCTTCTTCAATGCTTTTACCATTGAAAGGTAACATAGCATCCAACTGGAGAAGAAGCTCTTCCTTAATAGCACTAATTGGCATTGTAGACTTCGACATATTAAATTGCATGCCAGTGGCTTCGCATAAGAGATCTATAATGGACTTTAGCTCTTGAAATTCCTTCACATTGCCTGCACCAAAGATCACAAAAAAAAATGTGTAAGAATGATCCAGGTGGATATTGGTGGCCACCCACCTATTCCAATTGGTTCCTCGTGTCCATTTTTGTTCAACATGTTCTTTTCTACTGCTTTGTAATTGTGGGTTCTAAACTTCTGGGATTGTCAGAAGCCCCACACATCCTGTAGGTGGATACGGGTGGCCTCTTGCCTAATCCAACTAGCTTGTTTTGTATGTTTTCATGTCAACACATCTTGTTGTACTTCTAGGACCGTTTTGCGGCCCTAAACATTGTTTTTTTGGCTCGCCACGTTCAAACTGTAGACAAAGTCAAATTTTGACGGCGAAATGTGTAGTTATATGAAAGACCTTTCCAACAAGCTATTACGCGCCTAAAACAGAGGTCGTATCCAAAAGTTACGACCCTAATAAGTAGAGGTACCAAATTACACCAACTTACCTATAGGGCCCACATGACTTATGGTGTTTCACCTTCTAGGGTTAGGTTTTTGGATGTCTAGGGTTTTGGCAATCATGAGTAATATAAAAAAGGCCTATGGATCATCATTGTAATCCATTATGCTCAAACGGATGCGCCTAGTAACCACATCTCTTCTCAGAGATAGCTACCACCATTTGAGCAAGTTTCAGTTCTGCAATTTTACAATTTCAACCTATTTCATTATTTAATAGAAGATATTGTTTACTGGATATTTGTGTTATTATCCATATCTCTGTGTTTATTGTATTCAATCTGTTAATCAGTTCGTTCCACTCCTAAATCCGGATTAGTGGTATCAGAGCGGTCTGCTCTTCATTTATTTTTCTTCGTGAATGTCCTCGACAAGATCTGGGTACAAGAAGTTGGGACTCGAACCAATCGAGCCATTACAAAATCGACTGTGCCAAGCCCGACAACCACCCATGGGGGAGGAAAAGAAAGATGATGGAGCATGATATCCTATTAAAATGTTGCTCGAGGAAGCCCTCGCGCGATAAATGAACGAAATGATGGACAACTTCGCGCAGATCCTTCGACGGTTGCCCACAGGAGAAGCATCTACATCAAGCGGCTATGCAACCACCTTCAAGGTACATGTAAAATTTGATATTCCATTATTTGAAGGACTGATACATGCAGATGCTGTAGATAAATGGTTGAATCTACTCGAATGATATATTTCGTTGCATAATTTTTCCGATAGGGAAAATATCACTTTTGCACTCCTCAAGGTCGTTCCCCATGTTAACTACTGGTGGGATACTTACTCTAAGCAAAGGGTCGTAGAGGAATCTACAATATTTGTGGTGGCCCCTACATGGTATTCCTTCCGGGACACCATTAAAGAACAATACTACCCTGTTGGAAGCTACGAGGACTAATACACCAGATGGACCACCCTATGTCAAGAAAGGGACCAAACAATACCATATTTCACCAATATTTTCCAAACCCTACTCATCAAATTGGGTATCAAAAGCTTTGAGCGTCATCTGGTGCTCAATTAGCGTGGTTGTTTTCATAGATACATTCAGACAGAAATGGAGTTCCTGAACATCGCCTCTTTGGGCACGACTTATAGATACACTATCAAGATCGAGCAAAAGTTTAAGCATAAACGATGAGAGTTTGGATCTGCAAACCCCTCACAGCCGAAGCAGGGCAAAGGCAGCCCCGACCCACACAACAAGGGACCAATTCGAGATGGTCACCCTCATGACAACCAATCCAAGATGTAACACAAGAAGGGAAATCAGAAGACGAAGAAGGACATGGGAAAATGGTGTGAGTACCATAAAATTCCTTGGCACAACACCGAAGATTGTCATTCCAAGCAGTCCCTCATGGTCGAGCTGAAGGCTTTCGAGTCATAGGCCGATTCTGATTCCGAATCAAATCCTGAAGGAGGGAAGTAGATTATCGATGTTGAACCTAGTGCCACTATTGCTACCACTAAAGTGTGACCGAGAGAACCAGAAGAAGCAGAGGAAGGGGAACGCCTCTTTCACTCACAGATGTGGGTCAAGGGGGCTTCGATTCATTTCATTGTCGATGGCGGTAGTCAGAAGAACCTAATTTCAGCAGAGGTCATCAAGCGACTGGACCTGCCAATGACACCGCACCCGCATCCCTACACCATTGCCTGGCTTCACCAAGGAAGAGATCTCTGTGTCAGCCAACAATGTCGTCTACCCTACAACATCAAGCCTTTCAAAGATGAGGTAATGTGTGACATTGCTCCCCTTGAAGTTTGTGATGTTATTTTAGGAAAACCATATTTGTGGAAGCGTCATGTTGTGTATGAGTCTAGACCCCATAGTGTTATTATTACTTTTGGTAGACAATTGTACATGATCCTAGAGGTAGCGCCGTGTATTGTTATTTCTTTAATCTCTGCTAAGGAATTGAGCAAGGTCATTTCACAGACTGGGAAGTTCGTCTTCTTTGTGATCCGTGCTCATAGTAAGCATAAGATCCCCGCCACATCTGTGGTCTCTACACAACATCTCTCTTCGCAAAAAAAGTGAGTGGACGATATCGTGGAAGAATACAATGACATCTTCTCCTCACCTACAGGGGTACCGACACATTGCGAAGTCAAGCATCAAATTGATTTAACCCCTGCCACGGCTCTACCTAATGGACCAGTCTATCGACGCTCAATGATGGAGAATGATGAAATCAGGCATCAGATCTGAGAGCTTCTTCAAAAGGGGCACATCAGACCCAACTCCTCTCCTTAAAGAAGCTCGATTGTACTAGTGCAGAAGAAGAATGAGACTTGGCGACTCTGCATTGATTATAGAGCCTTAAACAAAATCACAGTGAGGAACCGCTACCCCATTCCCAGGATTGATGCCCTTCTTGACCAACTCAAGGGGGCCAAGTTCTTCAGCAAGATTGACCTAAAGTCTAGCTACCACCAGGTTCCCATTGAACTGACTGATGTATGGAAGACAACCTTCAAGCCTAAGGAAGGTCTCTACAAATAGCTAGTCATACCCTTTGGCTTAACAAATGCACCAACCACTTTCACGAGGTTGATGGATGGTGTATTGAGACCCTTCACGAACTCCTTTGTGGTGGTATATTTAGATGACATCCTCATATTTAATAGGATGTGGGAAGAGCACATGCGACATGTTAGCGCCACCACCTTTCTTTCCTTTTAGAGTCGATTTTGAGTCACGTAGTGATCCATGCGCCCAAACATGTGAAGTCAGATATGTAATATCATGATGTTGAAGTCAGCAAATCGTCGGTTGGCCCTTGGAAACAGGAAAGGGTGTTAGAGTCAAAAACTGTATACGTAGTACGGGCTTGTCTTTTCCCAAAGGTCGAATCCCGTTAAGAAACCAACTTCTACATACCCCTGTCGAATCAAATGGTTAAATAAAGGTCGCGTCGGCAAGTGCCACAGTTATTATCGGTTTATTATGAAGGCCGAAGGAACGAAGAATTGCAGCATTCGTATTATGCATGCACAGATAATCGTATCACCTGCATTCCACATGCGTGGATTTGCCATGAACAACCTGAGGGTCGACTTGAAACTTCTCGTCGCCATAAATTCATTAATGTCCAACAGTTTCTCCTCTATGGGCCGATTTGCTATAAATCTCAGATGCTTGATGTGTTTCTCCAGTCGTAGAACCTGGCCTAAAGTTGCTTGTCACAGTTTCCTCTTGCCAATCCAATTGGTTCAGAGCTATTCCTCAATACATTTGTTTGAAACATTTACGCGCAGATTATACCTTAGTCGCGTCATGGCGTTTTCTCAGAGTACAGGAAAGGGCGCGCGGAGTGGCAGAACTGGGAGCTCCGAACCTCAGAGAGATTGGAATTCTTTCGCGCCTGCGACAACCATTCCCAGAAACTTAGAAGGATCCATTTTTTCACCTATAGAAGAGAACACTTTAAGATGTGAGACGACTGAGACAGAGAAATTCATACAGAAGGGGGAGACGGCGGGAGACTTTGCCTCCAGAAAACAACAGCCTCGAAGAAGAGGCAGGATGAGAAAGAACAAGGAGGTCATGAAGGCTCTAGTCCCAGAAAGACCACGCATTGGACTGGCAACCGAAAGACTGCTTAGGCACGTCACTCGGCAAGAGTTTGCCAAGAAATCAAGTCGAAAATGCGGGATTAGAATAGGGAAGGCGGAAGCCATGGGGACAAACGAGGAAACGCCATCTCAGCAACTGAAGCAGGAAAAGCTGGCTATTGCCAAGCTTTATCAGGAAAACAAGGAATTAAAACGACAGCTAGCGACAAAGACCACGAAGGCATCGGCTGCACAAAGTCGCAGAGGGAACGTGACGTGGCTGAAAAGGAAACTTAAGGAGGCTCAGAACGTTATTGTCTAGTTGGGGGAAGCACAAAGGCTAGCAGGAGAAGGGCACATAGAGTATCCTGGAGAAGATGGGGCAACTGAACAAGAAGTTTGTGTGGGTCTCGCCCTCGCACAAGAAAATAAAGCTCAACGGGCGACGTTGTCCTTCACAACAGTTTTTGAGTGATACACGTCCTCTGGAAACATCTCACCATTTTGATAACGGTCGCGGGAATCACATGGTCGTTTACTGGGCGCAGCTCCCAGCAAATAGGCATGTAACGGGAGGTGAAACCAGCATTGCAGACAACCGGTTTTGGGCAGACACCTGTTCATAAGGATAGCTGATCGAGGGACACAACGACACATTCTTCCCTATGTCGGATCCTGACTGACGATCTGATCTTGTGGCGAAACCTGAAGACGGTTACTAGTAGACATGCATGATTATTTCCTATTTTTGGATGGTGACATGCGAAGAGTTTCTAACGCATGTGGCGCGATTTTTCTTAATCTAGAGTTAGCAGTTAGAATAGAGGGCAGCCTAAGCGGTGCCCTTGTTTATATATTTCATCTTTTCGATGTAACCAGGGTTGGTTGGCAATTTTAAGAAACAAATGCTATTGTAAGAAGTCTGAGTGTTTTTTGACTGAAACTTAATGCAAAGGTTTTGTGTTTTGATGTAAAGATTCTAGTTGTGATAGTTGGATGTATTGTGTTTCTTTCTCTGCGTATGTTTTTTCATGTTAGCTTTAATTTCATATCTCATATCGTCTATTTCATAATGAATTTTCGAACCTATGGATTCGTTGTACTGCGCCCCTTGTTTGTGCCACTTAGACAAAACGTTTTCCTCTCGAGCTAACTCTGAATTCGTCCACAACGATGCTCTTGAGTTTGCTCCCTCTATTTTTTTCCCGCCACACTTTACGATTAACACTGAAGGTTGTCGCTCTTCTAGCCTTTTCCTCTCGAAACCAGTCACTGAGTCATTTGTTCTGTCTCTTCCTCAGACCGACCCCATAGCCCAAGCTTTACTTACCTATGCCAATATAACCAGAAGCATTTCATCACCAGTTTTAAATCTAGCCATATTCTGCGCGGAGACCGCACCATTTCTAAGAGAGCCCTCTCCAGATCCGAAAGGCTAGTTTCGGGTCTCAAAGTGGTTGAAAAAGTTACATTTGTCGTTTGTTCGTTAGCCAAATAGATTTACAGAGTGCTAACACGACATATTCAACAGGTTTTGAGCACTTTGTGGCAGCACAAGCTGCGTGCCAACTTGGAAAAATGTTCTTTTGGCATGAACATGGTCCAATACTTGGGACACATTGTTGATGAGCATGGGGTACATGTTGATCCAGTTAAGATCTAAGTCATCTGTGACTAGCCAACCCCCACCACACTAACCGAGCTTTAGATATTTCTAGGGCTAGCCAACTTCTATCGACGGTTCGTGTTGGGATTCTCCCATATTGTACAGGCCCTCAACGAGGTGACCAAGGGAGGTGGTAGAGCCAAGTTTGTTTGGGAGAAGGAGTAACAATGAGTAGTCGATGATCTGAAGCATCACTTGTGCTCAACTCCGGTACTCTCCTTGCCCAATCTGCAACAACCATTCGAGATTGAGACTCATTCATCTAACTATGATGTGGGTGTAATTATCACTCAACACGGGCATCCAGTGGCATACCATAGTGAGACACTCTCTGATACTGTCCAAAAATACCCCACCTATGACAAGGAAACATATTCCATTGTACAAGATTGTCGTCAATAGAAACATTACATTCTGGGGAAAGAGACGATCATACACACTGATCACAAGCCTTTGCAATTCATACAGACACAAGGAAAATTGCAGAACAATCATCGTCAGAAGTGGTCCACCTACCTACAACAGTTTCATCTCAACATAAAGTATAAGAGAGGTATCTCCAATCGTGTCGTTGATTGCCTTAGTCGGCCCCCTGTGGCTGCACTCACCACTATGCTCCATTCCTGTGGACATGAAGCCTCTGAGTGGCCCCAACTTTGTTAACAAGATCCGAACTTCGCCACCACATACCAACTGTTGGGTACATGCGCAACTGTCACTGATTTTCACATTTAGGACAGACTCTTATGCCACCTGGGCCATCTCTGTGTTTTTACAAGCGAGTGTGCAAAGCTGATTTGGGAAGCCCACTATAGTCGGGTGGTAGGACATTTTGGCATAGAGAAAACTATGGCCGTCCTTCAGAAACATTTTTATTGGCCAAAACTTTGACAGGACGTCAACAAGTATATAAGATCTTGCACTGCCTATGCCATTGCCAAGCCAACCATCAAGAAGCAAGGCTTATATACCCCTCTTATGATTCCCGAGAAGCCTTGGGAATCCATCTCAATTGATTACATGTCTTGCTTGTCGTCCACCAAGCAAGGAAATGACTACGTGTTTGTGGTCGTTGATTGGTTTTCGAAAATGACCATCCTCACAGCCTGTAAGAAGAATGTCACAGTGACAGATACTGTCAAGCTCTTCTTTGAACGAGTGTGGGTCCACTTTGTGATACCACAGACCATCATCTCCGACCGAGACAACATGTTCCTCAACACCTTTTAGTTGAGTCTCTGGTCTCTGTTGGATGCCAAGCTCACAAAATTCACTACTTTCCACCCCCAAACTGATGGCCAAACATAGGTCGTTAATCGGATTATTGTGCACATCCTATGCATGTATAATTCTAAGCAGCCACGTACATGGGACGAGAGTCTCCCCTATGTCCAACACAGTTACAACAAGGTTCTCCATAGTTGCATCGACCATAGCCCATTTCAGGTGGGTCTGGGATTCCAACCCTTCGGACCCATTGATGTTGCACTGCCTCTTACCACCGCAGAGACAGACTCTTCCCCTGATCAGTCTGCGATTGACAAAGCCACCAGATTCAGCACATCTGCCAACAGGTCCAGGAGATTTTGTAGAAATTCAATGCTAAGTACAAGTAGCGCCATGATCAACACACGGTACCACACTAGTTTCAGGTTGGCAACAAAGTCTGGTTACATCTGTAGAAGGAGCATCTCACCGGGCTCCATCGGAAGCTTCGCCCACTTCGTTATGGGCCTTACACTATCACCAAGGCTATGGGTAACAATGCTTTTGAGCTCAACACTCCACCTTTGGTCTGTATCCAGTATTAAATGTGGACCTCCTTTGGCCATATTTTCCACCATTATTAGACACTTCTGAGATCATAAAACACTTGACACCAACAGAGCTCAACCCTGACTGCATCGAACAAGTATCCACTGATCAGATTGTGGACACACAGGTCAAGGGCACTCGCCAATAGTGGATCTAGCTTTATCGGGTTGTCAAGGCAGGGCAACTCCTACACCAAGGCAAGTGGCTCACCCGGGGCCAAATCTAGGAGAAGTTTCCTCACCTGATGGGGGAACTCAACGCAATGGAGACCATTGCTTCCTAAGGGGGGAGGATTGATCCAGGTGAATATTGGTGGCCACCCACCTATTCCAACTAGCTCCTCCTGTCCGTTTTTGTTCAACACATTTTTCTGTATTGCTTTGTAATTGTGGGTTCTACACTTCTAGGGTTGTCGGAAGCCCCACACATCCTCCAGTTGGATACAGGTGGCCTCTCGTCTAATCCAACTGGCTTATTTTGTATGTTTTCATGTTAGCACATCTTGTTGTACTTTTGGGGTTGTTTTGGGGCCCTAAACATTGTTTTTTTTTGGCTCGCCATAGTGAAACTGAAGATAGTGTCAGAGTTTGACGGGGGAATGTGTAGCTCTCCGAAAGACCTTTCCAACGGGCTATTACGCGCCTAAAACAGAGGTCGTATGCAAACGTTACGGCCCTAAGAAGTTGAGGTACCAAATTACACCAACTTACCTATAGGGCCCACGTGACTTTTGGCGTTTCACCTTCTAGGGTTAGGTTTTTGGATGTCTAGGATTTTGACATTCATGAGTAATATCAAAAAGGGTTATGGAGCCTCATTCTAATCCATTCTGCTCAAACAGATGCACGTAGCAGCCACATATCTTCTCAGAGATAACTACCACCATTTGAGCAAGTTTCAGTTCTGCAGTTTTACAGTTTCAACCTATTTCATTATTTAATAGAAGATATTGTTCACTAGATATTTGTGTTATTCTCCATATCTTTGTGTTTATTTTATTCAGTCTGTTAATCAGTTCGTTCCGCTCCTAAATTCAGATCAAAGAAAAAACTCGGGGGATACTTTTATTCCGTTCAGAATGTTGGCTCTCTTTGCATTGTCAAGAAGTTTTCTTAATCCCTCAACAATGATTAGAGATAAAAAAAAAGGAGACAGAGGACATCCCCGCCTCAACCCTCTTAACGGCCCGAAGAAGGAGGATGGAGAGCCATTGATAAAAACAACAAAGGAGGCCAATCCAACACATCCCATTATCCAATTGGCGATATTTAAATTCATGCCCATTTGAATTAGAGCCAACCTTAGGAAAACCCAGCTAACCTTATTGTCAATGTTTCCCGAAAATTTGCATAAGAGATCTAGCTAAAGCATGCACAAACAAAACTTATTAAGAAAAGGAAGAGAGATACACAATGAAGAATGAGAATCAATGTATATTACGATCTAATCAATGAGTGAGTGATCTTCACTTATATAGGCAATGACATCCTATAATTAGGAATGGATGCATAATAGTGATGATCTAAGATTATAAAGTCTAAAATAGAACTAGTAAGTTAACTCCCATTGAACTAGTGTTACTCCCACTGAATGCATGCATAATAGTGATGGTCTAAAATTAGAAAGTCTAAAATAGAACTAGTCAGTTAACTCCCACTGAACTAGTGTGTCGAAAATAAAAATTTCTCCAACACCCCTCCTGAACATCTCTATGGAGTAAAAAACGAGTCACGACTACCAGGCCATTTTAGGTACTCATGTACAATGCAACTAATGAACACTGAATAAAAACGAGGAAAGAGAGAAAACCAGGTGGGAGCAAAACCCCCCTCAAAAGATGACATATCAAAAGAATAAAATGGCAGTTGCTAGACAACTATGTTCTTCATTGCAAGACGATCTTGCAAAGTCTGGAACTTCTGCTCACTCAAAAATTTTGTGAAGATGTAGAAATATTTATGGATCTAATAAAGTTCTTTGGCAACCTATATAGCCTTGTACCTCTTGATCTTGTGGACCCATCTACACCTGAAAATATTCCTTTTTGATGGAAGTGGAACTAGATGCGAAGTCCGATTCTTTGAGAGCGAGTCATACTCCTTTTGTATGTCTGCTTTCCATAATGGATTGCCCACAACCTTATTGTAGTTCTGTAGATCGGTGGATTGAACCATATAGCAATGCAGGGGCATCGTAGATTATGAAGCTGAAAGTACATGAGAAGGCTCTTCATGCTGAGATTGAGTCATCCTCGAATCCAATGGATTCCCTGCATGGTTGCCTGCTGCCTGAAGTGTGGTATGTGCCTTCTTGGGAATCTGGTGAAGCTTCGATGCTGGCTTCTTATCTGGCTGTACTACCTGCTTATTTCCATGCACAAAATTTGAGTGTATGGAATCATCTATGATGTCTGAAACTGATGGAAGCACAAGAGTATATGCATATTGCATTTGAGGTGCATGCAAAGTACTCTACTTATGTGTAAGTAGAATAGATGAGTCATTGTCAGAAAACTTAGTGAATTTATACAACCTTGACTTGTGATGCACCTCACCAATTGCAATGATGGAATTGTCATGCATGTCAATTACTGAAACAAAATCTGATGTAAATTCAACCTTTTTACCTTTTCGAGTGATCTGATAAACTGAGAGCAGATTCATAGAAAGCTTTGGAACATGTAGAACTTTCTCAAAACTGCCATTGTGGAGTTCCACTCTCTCTTCTCCTACTACTGCTACTAGAGTATCATCCCCCATGAGAATAGGGGGTCTTGAGCATGGACTCAAGGAAGAGAAAATTCCTCTTTCGCTGCCATATGATGGGATGCACCAGAATCTATAATCCATGAATCATATGAGGAATTAATTTCAACCAAAACATGATGATTACCTTTCATAGGAGCATGATATTCTTCCTTCTGCTTCTTGACTCCCTCTAGAACGAAGTTTCCAAGGTTGTTCTGCTGAAGTGTCTGTGCCAAAAGATCGATTTGTTTCTTCATGCATCTTGATTTTTCATGATTCGATTTATTGCAATAAGTGCACTTCTTTCCCTTGTTTTTCTTCCCTTTGGAATTTGAAGAATCTTTGGAACTTGAAGAATCCTTGAAGGGTTTGGAATATCCCTCATTATTTGACTCTGGATGTAATAGCTCCTTTCGTTTCTGCTTCGATTTCTGATCGGATGAACCTTTTCCATCATGCATGGTGAATGCATGTGTTTTGAGATATTTCATGAGGCCCATATGTATGAGTTTTGTCTGCTTTTATGTAAGAGACTCAATGAACTGAGCCAACGTAGACATTTTCTAATTTGTTACAAAAATACATCTGCCAGAACGGAAATTGGAGACATATACAACGTATTTTGGTCCTAGCTTGGCTAAGATTGTTATAATAAGTTGTTTCTCTTGTGTAGACTTATCAATACCACATTCACGCAAGCTCAATAACAAATATTTAAATTTAGTAAAAAAATCTTGTATATTATCAAAACTTTTAGAGTCTAAGGTATTCAACTCTACCTCAAACATATGACCTCACATCTTATCTTACTTTCCAAGGAGTCCTTCCAAGGTGGTCCAGATCTCGTTTGGAGTCTTGCATGCAGCAACATGAAACCATAGATCAATGGAGATTAACTCAAGAAGTAGTCCTGTGGCCTCATCCTTACGGTTCGCCCATGGTTCTGTTTTTGTCGCCATCGTCAAATTATACAGTCCTTTCCTTCTGAGTTGGAATTCTGCCTTGGGTTTCCAATCAAAATAATTGTATGGTGTGAGGATTACCACCAAGTTTGACTTATAATAGTTGTCATATCCATCTCTCCCACAATTTCTAAGAACCCCTGAAAATTTACTCTCAATCTGCAAGTGAAAAATTAAGAAATCACGACAAAAAGGGCACTTTAACTGAAAATTTGTATCAGTTTCAGGAGACGATCTTCCGAATAACTTTTTGAGCAACAATGATGAATCTCGCCAAACGATTGAAAACCCACTTGCAGAATGGGTCGATTTACTTCTCAGGCGAGCCGTTTTCTCAAAAATGTAATATTTTGGGAGGAATCACTGTAGAAAGGTACGATCACTGATTCATATTAGTTTCAGGAGGCTATCTTCCAGCTTACCTTCTGAGCAAACTGTGAGGAATATCTCCAAATGGTTGAAAACCCACTTGCAGAATGGGTCGATTTACTTATCATAAAGGCCGTTTCCTCAAAAACTTAATATTTTGGGAGCAATCACCGCTGAAAGGTACGACCACAAATTCGTATAAGTTTCAGAAGGCTATCTTCCAACTTACTTTTTGAGCAAACAGTGAGGAATCTCGCCAAACGATTGAAAACCCACTTGCAGAATGGGTCGATTTACTTCTCACGCGAGCCGTTTCCTCAAAAACTTAATATTTTTGGAGAAATCACTGCTGAAAGGTACGACCATGGATTTAGCTCGTCGAAATTCTGATTTTCCTTATTCTTTGGCTTGTCTGGCTTGCTCCAAGCAATGTAACTCTGATACCATGTCAGTGTTTCATGAAAACTTGCACAAGAGATCTAGCTAAATCATGCACAAACAAAGCTTATCAAGAAAATGAAGAGAGATACACAATGAAGAATAAGAATCAATGTATATTATGATCTAATAAATGAGTGAGTGATCCTCACTCATATAGGCAATGACATCCTATAATTAGGAATGGATGCATAATATCGATGGTCTAAGATTATAAAGTCTAAAATAGAACTAGTCAGTTAACTCCCATTGAATTAGTGTTTCTCCCACTGAACTAGTGTGCCGAAAATATAAATTTCTCCAGATATTGTTCACTGGATATTTGTGTTAATATCCATATCTTTGTGTTTATTTTATTCAGTTTGTTAATCAGTTCATTCCGCTCCTAAATCCAGATCAAAGAAAAACCTCGAGGGATACTTTTATTCCGTTTAGAATGCTGGCTCTCTTTGCATTATCAAGAAGTTTTCTTAATCCCTCAACAATGATTAGAGATAAAAAAAGAGACAGAGAACATCCCCGCCTCAACCCCATTGACGGCTCGAAGAAGGAGGATGGAGAGCCATTGATCAAAACAACAAAGGAGGCCAATCCAACACATCCCATTATCCAATTGGCGATATTTAAATTCATGCCCATTTGAATCAGAGCCAACCTTAGGAAAACCCAACTAACCTTATCGTATACCTTCAATAAATCGATTTTAAGAACAAAGGTCAGCATCGTTTTTGTCTTAAGGGTGTGAAGAGCTTCCTGCACCAAAGCTACAACATCATGAATTTACCTTTTATTAAGGAACCCAAATTGTTCCTCAGAAATAAGGTTGCTCGGGATAGGTTTCAACCAATTAGTTATTATCTTGGAGATTAGCTTATAGATTAGGTTGCAACATGAGATTAGCCCAAAATCCTCGAAAGAAATTGTTTACTTTTTTTTGGGGAATTGGAGCCATGAAAGTCTTATTAAAGGATCTAATGATTTTGCCCGATTGTAGATACACCTATATTACCTCAAACAAATTTTCTTTAATTAAATCATAAAAACCTAGGAAAAATTCCACTATTAGCACATTTGGGCCTGGATTCTTACTTTTTTGGAAAGCTTCAAGTGTAGCCAAGATTTCACCCTCCCGAACCTTAGTTTGGAGGGATTCATTCATCTCCTCGCTTATCAATCTAAGGATGAGGTCTACGACCTTTAAATTTTTTATGTGATGCTACATGTTATAATGACATATTCCTATGGGATTTTGTTTCACATTAATATTTATTTTCTCAATTATATGTGTGTTAATATTGAGTATTGGACATGCCCTTTATAAATAAATCCACATACATAAGTGTGAAAAAAAATAATTTATAAAATATGTTAATATATATTTGAGAGCATCATATATATTAATATATTGAGAATTTATCATATATATTAATATATTGAGAATTTTTCTGATGGAAGAATAGCTCCACATACATAACAATTATGAAAATGAGATAATTTATAAAACATTACTTACACCCAAAACTTTATTCACACGAATGTTAGTGAAGCAATATAAATCTTGAAATTTCTTGTGCCAACATTTTGCCTTATAATATTAGTGGAGGAATATAAATCCTGAAATGACAACATTTGCCATGTTAGGTGTTGTGGCATGTACGTGACCAACATTTGCCCCTGTTTCTGTGTTGTGGCTTCTTATTAAGTGACCATGACGTAGGTTTTCCTTTGCTAAAATGAAATTTACTCATTTTTCTCCGTTGCAACGGAAATATTATTATATTAGGTTGCCAACACGTGCAAAGCAGTAGGAGCCTACTAAAACCTCCGGAGCGGGTGCTGTTGTTCAATGAAGCTCTGTTGCGTTTTGATCGCAGTGAAGAAAAATGAACGCAGGCCCTCTCATGGCAGCTCTAAGGGACTGCCCATTACTGGCATATCCCTCATGGACCATGGTACTGTTTAGATGTCTTCTTCTTGGTATTTTAGGGGCAGTTCAAGTTCAAATCCTGAGAATGACAGGCATTTGTTATTTGCAGGCCGGAATTATTTTAGCATATTTATGTTATCTGGCTTTAGCTGGATTTCTCCTGCCAGGGAAGGTGATTCCTGGCGTCGTGCTTGCTGATAAGACGAGGATTTACTATCGCTGTAATGGTAAGCCTCATTCATTTTATGACCCCATATTTTTTGTCGAGTTATTTTGTGAATGCTGTGATTCGTCCCACGAGAATCGATCTCATGACTTCCGCTTGGGCAAAATGCCAGGTTCTGATTCTTGAATGGATCTCTCTGCCGGTCTTGAACTTATTTGCAATCTCGTTGCCATTTTCTTGATCAGCATTCTGGCCTAAGGCAACTGCACTGGGCTCGATAGATAGATATGCAGTAGTGAACCCTTAAGTTGAAATTTAATTCAAGCACATGCATTATATGCAACGAGAATAAATTAGAAGATGAAGAACAGGCAGTCCTAAGCTGCCCAGCTTTCAACGTAGCAGCAATGACAAGTTCTCTGATTAAAAACACAGCATATTAATTGCCACTGCGGACCATTACAAAATTTAAAATGCAAACCATAGACTGCAGATCCGAGGCAGTGAAAACAGATTAATCTCACCATTTTTGGGTTGAATAAACTTCAACATTATTGATATTCACATTTTTTGAGCAAAAGTGAACATAAATGATTCTGCCCATGTATGTCTATTATTTATTTATTCTTATTTTTTAATGAAAAAAGTTAAGCCATATTTTTGGACTGAAGAGCGTATGAAACTCCTTTCAAGGTCTAAGGCCATGTTAGCATGGGGACCTAGGCCATCGTGTTTTGAACCCGAGTCATCACCATGTAAGCACTCCAACTTACTGCTGGGCAACATCCTTGCAGACTTGCCTCTGGAGTAAGGGCAGAATAGCAAATGACTGGCAATTTTATTATTAATTTCCAGTTTGGTACATTAGGCCATCTTTCACATTTGATGGGGGTAAAGTTGCTGCTTCTACTTGTCTTTCAAAACAACCCAGACTAATCTACTTAGTCTTAGAGTGCAGACTGTATTTCTCTAGGGTTCACATGGAAACTTATAGGGAATCATAATTTTCTTACAAGTGCAGAAACCTTGGCGAATCTTTATGATTCCCAAAATGTACACGATAAATATTTAGCTGGAATTTTGTAAGTTGTTTTTAATTTTTCAAGAATGTTATATATTTTATAGTAAGTTTTGGTGATTTTTTCTCGCAAAATAGTTTGATGCTATAAAATTTTGCGCTAATATTTGTTTTGAATTGGCAATCTCTCTAGGACCAATCCTTGAAATTCATATTTTGCAGCTTATTCCTATTATTTTTTAAAGAAACAAACAAAGAGATCTTACACGGAGTTAGATAAGATAAGATAATGTTATCAATGTTCGACAAATCACCACAAATTAGAAATCAGGAGCCCAAAGGCCACTCCTATAATAGAAGTATAAGAGCAGATCTAACCTAAAAGATCTAAGATCTAGAGTCTAAATTTAAAAAGCAGAAAACAAAGCAGTAGTGCAGCCATAAACGGGCTAGTACCACTGAGAACCAGAACCCTAGGAAGAGGAATGCCTTGCGTGGGAGTACTTGGAAGGGAATCTGAATTGAATCTAACATGTTCAGTCATGCAGAGATGAGTGTATTTGGGATTGATATATTTAATCTTTTTGCAACTAAATTTTTGTTGTTGTAAAACACTAAAGCAAGAAACAGAGTGAAAAGCCAAAAATGCGTAGAATTTAAGTATTGTTATGATGACCAGCTTAAAATTTTGAGTACTGAATGGCTATTCTACTTGCTGACACTACTTTGAGATATGTTGTCAGGTTTTATCACTCTTTTTCTGCTGGTTACTCTTTTAGGAATCAGTATGGCAGCAGGGTTCTTGTCACCAGCAGTACGTTCTATACTTTGTATCCTCTATGTCATTTTGCTATTGAGCTGTTCGTTGTTGATTTATATTCTAATCTTTGCAGTATTTCTTAGCAACAAAAGTCCATGTATCACTCAGTTTTTATTGCCTGCTACATTTCCCTTTACCTTAGAGGGAAATGGTTTCTTAGCAGGTGTGTCATTTTTCCTTCTTGATAGGGATAGATTTATGTACAAAGAAATTTAATTGCATGGCAAACAACTGACAGTATCTTAAGATATACAATTGGATGAGGAAGCACTTTAGCCTTTATTTAATCCTCGAGCAAAGCATATGTTCGAGGAGTTGGGGCATCACAGACAACTGTAGATAGATCAGAAAGGAGGAAAGAACTTAAATAATGTTCATTAATGGCTGAAAGTGGTTAATGGGATCTAAATTTCTTGACATATGGTGAAAGAGTCCCTGAAACCTTCCAAGAAATATGTCTACGATGCATTGTAAACAAGTTTTGGAGAAATTGAAAATTTCAGGGTGAAGTCAAACAAGGGCAATTGGGGTGTTCTGCAGAATGGAACTGGATAAAATCTGAATAACCAAAGGGCAACGGTAAGAAACACAAATCATCTAAGTACTGCAACACTAAGTATTATGGCATGTCCTCTTGGGCCTGCTTGTCACATGTCACTGTGTCGGACATGTGGACATACTGGATACTCATTTTCCAATTGTCCGACATGCATGGAACAAGTGTCCTGTTTAAGACATGTCCCATGTGTATCTGCCGGACCTTCTGTGTCTTGACGTGTTT
This sequence comes from Picea engelmannii, assembly GCA_009831015.1. Taxonomy (NCBI): domain Eukaryota; kingdom Viridiplantae; phylum Streptophyta; class Pinopsida; order Pinales; family Pinaceae; genus Picea; species Picea engelmannii. The sequence continues at coordinate 951,565 of ML781911.1, read as the reverse complement.
GACACTCAGGGTGCCAAGATATGTTAAAAAATTTCAAAAAATGTGTGCAGATGTGTACTGACATGGCAAAATATGTGTCCCACTCCCAACATGTGTTTTATGTAGCTCTATTTTCTAAATCTTCCAAAAATTGCATTTTTTTCTATAATTAAAAAAAGTAAATTATATGTATTCTTCTGAAGAAATAGCTTTCCAGGAAACCTCCCCATCTTCCCTGGAATTTCTGGATGGATAGCAGATCGACTGCCTGCTGCAGAGGTGACTGGTAACCCCAAAGAACCCGATGGGAATGGATCTGGATATCTCTATGGACTCCGCACAGGAGCATCTTGCCAATTGAGCTAACCCTTGGGGCTATGTATATGTGTTTGTTTGTGTGAGTTTCCCATGTCCTGTTTTAGGGGGTCTACGTGTCCCATGTTGTACACCTTGTTCCCATGTCCCCATGTCGGAATGTCATGTGACTTATCTGCAACATCATGGCGCTAACTTTGTTTGCTAGTGTATTGCTAATATAATTTTAATTCTTTGTTACTATATAAACATTGTACAATATAATGAACCCCTTTTCATTCATTATAATTCCTATTTGGTATTAGAATATTTTTTTCCCGTGGAAAAAAGCAAGTAATTTTATTAATAGACAAAATTACAAAAGTGGATGCTGTGGCATTCCTGTTGGCATGTTTTGCCTCAAAAAGTGTTTGGAGTTTTTCTCCTTCCAAAACAGGTCATGCTGACCATAATTTGGTCCAAGGTTTTCTACATTTTTCATCAAAAAACTATATACAGACCTTCCCATTTAGGGGAGCATAAATACACAAGCTTTGAAGAGGGCAGCTGTAATGTCCATCAAAAAGAAAAGCTGATAGATCAGTGGTGCTGAAGAGAAAATTGTTCAGAGAGAGGGCCAAGTGTTGCGAATAAATTCTGTGGAGCCAGTTGGGCTCACTTCCCAGACTTTCCAGCAGCCTTGGTCCAAGTCCAATCCATACTTTGATAGGATTTCCGCTTTTTGGTTCCAATTCCTGTATACATGTGAGAAAGTAATATGAATGAAAACAGAAATAAGCCATCTGATGTCATCCAAAACAGGCTGTAATGTGTATGTGTGCAGTGTCTGACTTCCATTTATACAATTGATCACCAGAGAGAAGTTGCCAAAAATGTTTATGTGGGATAATCCTTTTTACTTTGCCAGGGATAGAAGAAGTTTTACTGCCCAGAATTCGCTGAGATTGTTGGTAGCAACCCCCAGGTGGGCAGCAAAGGAGATTTTTTTGCCAGTGTCCAAGTAAATAATTCACCCTGCGGCTCCAATGGAGGGGGAGCCCTGGGCTGCCCCATCAAAGAAGGCCCAGAGGATGGATGGGTCAATGATTGGAGGGGAGCAGGGGAATTGGGGGAAAGAAAGGAGGATGGATAGGGAGGAAGAGAAGGTACAGGTGGGGGAGGGTTCAATATCTTCAAAGATAGCATGATTTCTGGCAATTCATATGCCCTAGGCTGTTATGAGAGGGAGGGCTTTGTGAGGGGAATTAGAGGGAGAGGATAACCAGGAGTTGAGCACTTCATCAATTGTGGATCCAGGCCAGGGTTCTGATATACTAAGGGCAGCATTTATGTTGTTCCAGACTGCAATTGTGAAGGGACAATGTAGAAAGAGATGGGGGATATCCTCCGTGTCCAGCTTGCAGAGTGGACAGCGGCCAGGTCCCACGAAACTTCACTTTTGGAGATTTTCCCATGTGGGGGCTTTATTTGTGAGCAATAGCCACATGAATAATTTGGATTTTGCTGGGCATTTTAATTTCCAAAGTGTGGCTCCCCACCAAGGTGCCAGCTCGTCCACATGCTCCAGAATTAAAGTCGAGTATACATGCTTCAGAGCATAGGTCCCTATTGGTTTGAAAGACCATATAAGGGTGTCTTTTTGATTAGAGAGGTTGACCATGGAGGAGGTAAGAGCTTCGGTATATTCCTTCCAAGGTGGAGCATGTGCTTCACTTAAATCCACTTCCTCCCAATTTAGCCACTGTGTATCACCTTGAGCATAATTCCTCTTGCCTATGTGCATTATGATGTAAATGCGAGAACCCTGTGCTATTGAGCTCCTGAATAACCTGATCTGGGAGGAAGTGTTTACCTTTACATTCAATCCATGGGTCTTTGCCAATGAGGATGTCATCTTCGTTTCCAATCTTCCAAATGAGCCAATTCCCAATCAGGGGGAAAGCCTTGACAGTGGCTTTCCATATGATTGAACCGTTCTGGGATGATTTTTGAATCTGTCTCATCCAGTCTATATTTGAGTCACATGGAAAATATTTTTCTTTTACTATGCGAGCCCAGAGTCTTGTATTTGTGATGATCCCCCAAATGTTTTTTGTTGCTAGAGCTTGGGCAAAGAGATGAATGTTTTTAATATCCCAGCCCCCAAAGGACTTGGAGAGAGAAATTCTTTTTTTTGAAGCTAGGACAAAAGATCTTTTTTCATCCAATTTAGCCCATAAGAACCAGAAGGAGAGCTGACTTATTTTCTCCAGGATGCCCTTAGGGACCCATGCCATAGAAGTCCAGTAGATTGGGATTGCTTCAAGGATAGATTTGACTAAGACTAGTCGACCAACATGGGATATCCATCTGTTTTGCCATTAGAGCAGTTGTCATGTCCCTATTTTTGGATTCCCCTGTTCGGCAGTGGAAATGACTTCCGTGCCTTGTTAGTGAAGAAAAAGGGAGTCAAAAGGGGTTATTTAATGTCACTTAATTAGGAGATGTTATGTATTTAAAGTGACATTAAGGAAACAAAGTAACTTTAGATTAATAAGTTACTTAACCATTATTAAAGTGACTTTTTATCTTAAAGTGAAAATTGGAGGGAAAATAAGGCTAGAGTTTGATTTAGTCAAAAAGGGGGAAGTTCTAGAAGTCGCATTTGATTTGGTTAAAAAGGGAAAGTTCTAGAAGACATGGAGAAAGGATAAAAGGAGGGTTAGAGCCTCACTTTGGCATTATGATTTGATCTCTCATTTTGGAAGTGCTCTTGGAGCCATTGTTTCGTTAGGGTTTAGCAAAACCCTTGCACTATTGGTCTGGTTTCGGTGGTGTAATATCCACCCAAGCTAGACAAGAGGGGAATCCACCCAGGATTTCCATTGGAGCTTAAACAAGGAGGAGGATCCATACGGGGTCTCCATTGGAGCTTCAGTTAGTTTGCTTTGGTTGGAGGTAGATCGACTCGCGCATGAGATTGCGAAACTATTCGGAGGAGGTCGATCCCAGTTTTGCAGGTACAAGAGGGTTTTAGAAGGCCTATCAATGACATCCTCACTGGTTGAAGACGATCGTCCCATGAGGTCCTGCTAGATGCCCAACCTTGTCCTGCAAGGACCCCTGTAGACTGCAGATTGCTACCTGGAGGGTTCGAGGCATCCTCGTTGGTCGGACACTATTGTCCCGCGAGGCACCACGGGCCATCTAACCTCGTCTCGCGAGGACCTCTATAGGAGGGTTTCATGGATTCGACAGACTCCTTGGTCATATCCGTGAGGGTTTGGAAGATCAATTGCAGAACAATTAGCACGGGAGCGGATCATGTGAAGTTAGGGAGGGCCTTGGATTAGTTGGATAAGACTTTGGCATCTACATCAAGTTTTGCTTACATTCTATAGTGTTGATTATTGTTATACAACTGCTACAACAACCATTAGAACTCTGTTATTGCTTTGTATCAGATTCCATTCATAATAATAATGCCATGAGGTCTTTTCCATATTCTTGAGCATTTGAATGTTTGCAATATGTTTGGAGGTATAACTATATGGTAGAGATTAAATTACAACATTCCACATTTGCCATGAATATGTTTGACTAAATACATAACCAACACACATAAAAGAACATAAAACATTAATTCCCTAGCAGATCCCTGTTGGGGACATTACAACAACCTTTTTTCTATCTTAAGACAAATTGGTCATTTTGAATTGGTTTCTTCACTCTTACTGCTCAAAGACCCTATGCAATTTGCGAAATTTAGATATGGGAGGGGTGTCATAATGCCCTATTGGGTGAACCAATTCCTCAAGTAGGGGATGTTCCCAAGGAGAATCCTTTCTAGGTTGTGTAGTAAATGTGAGGTGGATGGGGTTAGACCTCTAGGTATGGGTTTCACGTCATACAAGGGCTCACATTGTCTCATTTATGGGTGCCTTTGTTGAGGGCTAGCCACATCCTTTTCCTCTTTTTTTTTAAAGCATATTTTTCCAAGCCCTTTATTAGCCATTCGTTTTGCATGTATTTCCAAGTTGAAGACAGTAAGGGGCACTAAAAAGGAAATGCATAGCCCACATATGCTCTACCTTGGTTTGCATGCTTTTCCAAGTTGAAGACAATAAGGGGCACTAAAAAGAAATGCATAGCCCACATATGCTCTACCTTGGAAAGCATCATTGATAAATGAGTTATTTGTTTTATGGGTCCCTCATTTTTTTTGAGAGGCGTTTCATTGCTCTTGGGATCCTAGGGCGAGCTTTTATTGCATGATGCTTTTGCCAAGGCACCTTCGAGCCTAGTGGCCCCTTCTTCCCATAAAATGAGTTACATGCCCTTCTTGGGTCAATAAGCCCGAAAACCTAAAAGATGGGGAAATGAAGGGGAAGAAGTAATGGAAGGTGGCAAGTATGAGCCGGAATGGTATGATGACCCTTCAAGGAAACCCCCCTGTAGCAACCCTTTCCTTGAGGGTGGCCACTTACTAGGAAACCATGACACTCACAAAGGTGAAATAGGGCAAAAAGCATAATTTCCAAGTAGATGCTCTATAATCAAGAGAAGCTTTAATGCAACATATTCAAATGCTTCAAGTATTAAGGTGACACTTACCATCACACCTGACTTGTTACCTCATGGAGCAAGATCGACTGTCTTCGTGAAGCAAGTTGGTGTGGTGAATGCCATCATGATGAACAAATAATTATGGTGGTGAGGCTGGGCTCCGTTTGTGTGAGTGGACACTGTTAGTCAATCCATTTCTTGGTACTCCATGTTTGCAACTTGAGGGCCTCCAGACATCATCTCCTTAGTTACCCATGGAAATGGGGGGTAACAAGTAGCATAAGCATGGGTTGATCCTCGAATGAAGCTATCTTTGTGTTAGAGGGACGACCATCCCTAGTAGGAATATGTTGTTCGAGATATGTTGCAGAAAGCCAAACCTATGTGATTTTCCTTCAAGAATGAAGTTTGTTGGTTTTGAGCTATGGTGCCAATTGAGTTATTGTTGGAGAGGCCCTTATTGGGATTTGGGTCATTCTCAAGGGAGTGGTGGGGTTGTTTTAGCTTTCTCCTTGTTTCTGTAGAGTCACATGGTTGGGAAAGTTGTTGGCTCTTCGCATAGATGTGTGTAGGCCACTGGTCTTATACTGGCTTGTTGGCTTTTGCTCTGTTTATGCTCCTATTGCTAGTTCAGATAGGTGTTCTCTTTGGTTATTGGATGACGTCCTCCTTCCCTGTTGTAGTATGGATTATAGGAGGGGATTTTAATATGGGCAAGTGGTTTGGCGATAGGAATGGAGGTTCTAGAAATGCTATTTATGATATGGAGAAGTAGTGTTGGTCTTGGTGCAAAGTTGCTTTACAGTTGTTTGATCCGAACTGGTGACATAAAGATTTTGATTACGGAGGATGGTTTATGTGGTGTAGCTTCCAGTAGGGTAGGGACAAGGTGTGGGCATGGTTGGATTGCTTTTATAGGCCCTATGATGGCATGGCTTTCTTTGGTAAGCTTTACCTTGTTGATGTGTTGATGGACATGATTGGTTTTGATCACTTGCCTTTTCAGACAACCATTTCTTTTGGGAAATAGGATGATTCAGCTCCTTCGTTCCTCTTCAAGTTGAATGTCTCCCATCTAGATTCTTGAATTTTAGAGCAGTTCATCAGATTTGGAATCTTTACCTGCAGCCTCAAGGCGATACAGGGTGGATGATATGGTGGGATGCAGTCCTCTGTAGGACAATTATATTCATATGGGGATGGGGTGGTTCTATTGTTTACAAATAGAGGAGGGAGTTGCAGAATGATCATAAGCAATTAGAGGAGGTTCACATCTTTTTGGAGGAGGATTTGTATAACACTACACTTTAGGTAGATGCAGTGAAATGGGAGACCATACTCCAACATGAGGAGGCTTAAATTTCCAAGGGAGGCAGAGTTCAAGCTAGGTTGTAGAGGATTGATGAAGGTGACGTCTGTTTAAAATTTTACTTTGATTTTCTGAAACACAAGGTCTCTGTTGATCGGATTTTGGGACTCTATTGGGAGGATGGAATTTGGAGGACAAGTCCAAGATCAGGGGGTTGTTTGGTTCACATGTTCAGTACATCTTTTCTCCATATCAACTCTCAGACTCTATTGTTGCAGCCAGGTGAGCCTGTTATCAAGTAGTCCCTAGGAAGGCCAATGTGGTTGATCGAAACTAACTAGATTCTTTGCTTTCCAAGGAGGAACTCTTTACAACTTCGTCTTCTATGAAGAATGGTTGCCTTGTGAATTCTTCAAGGCAATGTGGGACTCATTTGAAGATGATCTTTGTCACATGGCAAATGAGGCCTTTTCTTCTGGGCATTTTACAACTTATCTTAATCAAGGGGTTTATTAAGTTGATTCTTGAAAATGCTTCTTGTGACTCCATTGGAGGTTGAAGGCCATTACCCTCCTTAGCGTCGTACATAATTCTGGCTAAGGCTCTTACACTCTAGATGCCCTTAGTTACGTCATGCGTTGTGTTGCCGCCTTTATACACACCTCAGACTAGCATGGAAAAACTTTCAATCCATTGGGTGTGCCCTTGGGGGCAAGTCTCGAGTCAAGGTGTTGTCACCTGATCCTCGACTCCTTCATCTAGGCCAACACAAGAAAAAAGAAAAAATAATCTAAGGCTTGATCTAGCCTAAGAACAAGAAATAGACTCTAGGAGTTTATTGCAACAACAAGAGCAAGATATTTAGAAACTACAATAGCAACATATAATTGAAATTACACTAGCATCATATATGACATATAAAATAGATTGCTTATGCTGGAAAGTAAAGCATTCAAAGTACTTGTATGAGAGATATGACTTACATGAAAAAAGGATACAGGTACTTGAAATAAACTGATAAGCAAAGTATAGACCAATGCCAAATATGATGAATTGCTGCAAGATGTTCATATGCTGCTGTGATGTAGCTTGCAAGTGTTGCTTGTAAATTTTATTAAGAAGTGTTTAATGTGGAGTGATTATTATGAAAGTGACTAAGATTATTGTGAAAGTTGCTTGAAAATAAAGCTACTTTAATTGTGGCCTCTTAAGAGGCTATCCCTCAACTTGGAATTTGTGGAGAACTTGTCGAAGCCCAAATGACTTCACCAACAAGCTCAATAAAGGTGCTGGAGGTCTAACATGGGGAGAACCTAGATCTCAAAGTTCCCGTCTGACTTCACACACTCCCTTTATGCGGTTTCCAAACAAAGTAATTACTAATAACAACTTTTCGAGATTGTCCTAATTATACTAATCCGCACTGACCAGCCCATGTTTTGATGAGTTCCCCAGATCGAGCTAGGCTTGCAAGGGTTCAAAGCATACATCGAGGAGCTAATGGGGATGGGTTTATTTGCAATAAAATAAACGTTGCAGAAAATCAAGATTTTCTAATTAAACTAAGTCCACACTATGCAACCAATGTTCGGCGTGACCTAGTTAGGGGAGTTGAGGGGACGGGTTTATTTGCAAGAAAATAAAATTGCAATAAAGTAAAGTGTTTGTCTAATTACTAAATCCACACTGTCAAGCTCTTGTTTGACATGAGCCTACTTAGGGGAGCTGAGGGGATTGGTTTATTTGCAAAAGTAAAATGCTGAAAGGAAAACTAATCTAGCAATTAGTGTTCTACTTTGCAAAAATTGAAAAGTTAAACTAAGATAGCTTTGTAGTGTTTATGATTGAGGTTCCTTTTAGTTTATCCTTAAAGTGTAAAATTGTAGAACTTAAGCAAAAGAAGGAAACCACGCCAGAAAATCACACCACAACACCGGTCCTCCCCTTAGGGGGAAAAAGAAAGGTGGGGATTGTGTACCCCACTTATTTTGTTACTTTCTTATTACAATGCTTTTTTTTGGGGGGGAGGCTTGTGATCCTTATATCTCTGAATCACAAGGTTTACAAAGTTTCAAACAATGTAGTCTTCAGAGGGGTGCTACTAGATGTAAAAAATGCTTCTATTTCTTCAAAATTTGACAGAGTTTCCCCTTGTTTTATTAGCAACCTGCAAAAAACCAGCAAACAAATAGAGATTAAATGCAACAAAAGACACTTTGGAAGTGCCTTTGGATCATAAACCTTAAAGCCCAAACTTGCGGTAAAAATTCTAAGTATAAAAATGGAAATTTTTGTTAATTTTCAATAATAAAATAAGCTAAAAGAGGGCTCTTTTAATGACTTTTATTTGCTCTCCCAAAACAACAAATAAATGCCACTAAATATCTAGATTTAACAATGAAACAACCTTCTAAACTACTCACTTTTATGCTTTTAAAATTTAGAAGAAAAGATTTGCAAAAAGCGACTTCTTACTTCTAGATCTAGCTTTAAATATGAAAAGGAAACTTTGATCTAGATCTAAATGAACATGCATGCATGAGATCTACTTGATATAGCTTTGGAAATTGAAATCTACTTGCATGCAAATTAGAAAGTAACCAAGAGAAAGAGAGTTTAGAAATTTTTTGAGAAAGAGAGAGAGAAAGAGATTGAGCTTGCAAGGTGGAAGTTCTTTTATGGGCTATGGAGTCCTTTGGTACTTATGCGGAGGGACTTTGTCTACTTGAAACCTTCAAGGATGTAGAGGATACGCTAGGCAAATCCTTCCACTCCTTGGAGGATGGGAAACCTGTAAGCAAAATACTTCACAAAACAGGGGTGCCTACTCCCCTTCCAATCAAATAAGTGCTTCCTACACATGAGATTTCAATAGCAAGTTATTCCATCCGAAAAAGTATGCTAATCAAATATCTCATAATATTAAAGAAAGTAAAACCTATCAATCAAAATAGTCTTGATAAATTATACAATCTAGGAAACAATACCTTCATTCAAATGGAAAAGATATGCAAAGTACAATACAAGATTACCTCATATGATCAAAACAAGACATGACTTATCCACACACATGAAGCACAACACCAAATTTGACCTCCAAAGTCTCTTGCTTTATTCCACAAATGATAGTACAATACAATATGTTACAAACATAGGAGGTTTCTCCCCAACTCCAACTAACTCAAAAGAGGAGGGTCGACTTAGTTTTATAACACTTGGGGTGAGAATTCCAATGTGAAGGGCGCACATCCCAAAGCTCAAAGTGACAATTGGATGTGTGGGATCGAGCCATATCTCCCATAAGGTGAGTTAACTTGCCACTAGTGAAGATAGAGAGTGGGAGAGGGCGCCAAGTGGCCAAGGGAAGGTGGAGGTCTCCCGTGAGATCATCAACCCACTCCACAATGTGCCATCTACTCAAGGAGGTGCGCACTAGCCTTTGGGATCTCCATCAAGTGGAGAGAACTCCCCACTTAACTCGCTCTAACTCCCTCTAAATTGTCACTAAGTCACAATGAATTGAGAGAGATAGTTAACTAAAAACATGTTTCCACAAAAATAGAATTTGCTGATTTTTGTCTTTTATTTGTCATTTATTTACCGTTTTTGAGAGTAAAATTCAATATTTACCCTCGAAAAGGTGGTACTTACTTACATAAAGTGGGTATTCTAAATGTGAAAACGAGTACCCACAAGGCATATAATGCCTCCTAGTACTACTTTTTTTAACTTATTCATCAATTACAATTAAAAAATCCAGTTTTGCGGGAAATTTTTTATTTGCATAAAACTCAATTTGCATATGACTAAAAAATGATGACCTAGCATGGTAATATAAACATTTAGACATTAGACTTAGATTTTCCAAGCTAAGGCCTAACCATCCGTTCAAACTCCACCTTTGGAGGTATTGACTGAAAACTTAGAAATTAAAACTCGCATAAAATGAATTTCAGGCAAGAAATAATTAACAAGTGAAAAAAAACACTCTAGAGTATGTACTTATGATCAAGTCTTATAAGGCCAAGCCTTTTACAAAATCATCATGCTAATCTCATCTTATTAAAATGCCCTATAGGGGATGGAAATGCGAAAAAATGTGGTCAAATTGACCGACTGGACTTCTGTACTCTGAATTTTGAGTAACTGCTTGCTCAATCTTTGGCGGCTCAACTGCAAGTCCATACTAGTGCAACTTGGTGGATAACATTGGCTCCAAATGGGGACGTGTGCTTGATCTTTTAGAAAAAAAAGAGAACATGCGAGAATCCAGAATCTGTAACCTACATCACAAATGTCTCGCCAAAAACAACATCAGCTCCACATGCATATAGAAATCAACAATTAAAATCATCAATTAACCACACGCAATTACCTAGTGGGCTGTATTCAAAGATGATGGTTACAGTGCATTGATTCACCAACTCCTAACAACCTAAGTACCCAGAACTAGAGGGGTTAGGTAGGACCCTAACAGTTTTTTATTTTCTTTTCGTGTGCTCATCTTTTGTTTTGTTTCATTTTCTGGGAATGTGTGGATATATGTTTTTCTTGGAATGTTCTACTCTATAATTTCGGTATAATATGAAGGTTTACTCTTATGTTTTGCTTTGGCTGATCTTGATTTATATGTGTTCAATATATATGTATTCATGTTGCTCATACTAGCAAAACAATTTTTTGGAGGCTTGAATGCCATTGTAGACATTTATGTCTGTATTTGATATTTTGTTTGATTTCAGGTGGTGGCAGACAAAGGTGGGGAGCTACTTTCTACAACACTGATATTAAGTGTTTTGGTAATTTTCAACATTTCCCCTACTTGATATGAAAATGCTATTATATAAAATGTTTATTTATGCAGTCAAATTACATTATTTTTTATAATTTGATATATGGACTTTTTCATTTATATTCCCATAACTAACTTCTGCTGGCTGAGGGATGATATTATTTGGCAACATTTCACATGTTGAATATGTCTTACATCATTTATGTTGTATTGCTTTGTAGCAGGTTTGATCACTTATTTTATAACATGAATTCATGGATACTATAAAGAATGTTTTAGAAAATAAATTTTCAAAGGTACAGAAGATTTCTTAAGAGTGTTACAATTAATTCTTGCTAAATTGAATAGCATCATGACAATAGACCCTCTCCAAACTTTCCTTTCTGTTTCTCTTTATCTTGGTTGGATTGCTTCTTATAGTCTAATTGGTCATTTGTGAGATAAGGTAAAGGTCTATTTGGTAACAAAAAAGAGTGTAGTAGCAAGTTTGTGGGGTCAATACCCAATTTTAGATTATTATGCTTAAGAACACAAGTATCTGAGTAGTTTGTGGGAGATATTGCTCATTGTGCATGTTAGTTTTTGGGGTAGCTCGGATAGGAACTTCCGCATTGGCAGTGCCTAGCATGTAGAGGTGTCCGAGCGATGCTCTCTAGATCTTTAACTTTATAATTGCATTTATAAAGTTAATGTGGCTTTTATTTAATGACTAAAGTGACTTTTTTATAAAGTAGAGTGACTTAAGTGATTTAAGTCTTCTCAATGAGAGATTAAGTCACAATCATCGATCTTGAGAAGGCAAGATCTAATTTTGACCATTGAGATCTTAGGGTTAGGGATTTGGTCATTAACAGATTATAAAAGTAGATCTAAGGAGAGTGAGAGGCACACATTGAGCTGAGGGTTGAAGAAGGCGATTTGGTTGAGGAAGAGGGCAAATTTGCAGCTGAAGGAAAGATGATTTTTCAGGGTTGAAAAAGCTGTGCGGAAAAAAAAGGGCTGAAAAAGCAGGGCCAAAAAAAGCTAGGCCGAAAAAACTATGTCGAAAAAGTGGGGCTGAAAAAGCATGGCCGTATAGGCTGAGTTTGCTGGGCTGTAAGAAATTTCTGAATTAGCTGTTGTAATTATTTTCTTCCTCTGAAGCCAATAAAATCCTCTCATTTACTGGTTTTCCCTTTGGGGTTTTTCTAGGGGCATTGCCCAGAAATACCTGTGTTCAAATTTGTGTGTTGTTTATGACTCCGCCGTGCATTTTTTAATGGTTAAAACTCAACTGTAAATTTTCTGCATAGTTTATAGAATTTATATCAACAATAAATTAAATTCTGAGTCGTTAAATTATTGGCATAAAATTTCTGATTGTTGGGTTTCAAGAAATTAACGTAGTATCAGAGCTGGGACTTTGAAGACTAGCACTGAAGACTTTGGCACAATGATTTGCAGGGATTGTAGGGGTTTTGTTTGGAAAAAAGAAGGGAAAAGTATTGTTGGTCAGTTGGAAGAGGATGGCTACCGTATTGAGGTTTGAGGACAGGCTGGATGGGGCTACGAATTTTATCCCATGGAAAGAGTGGATTGCGTTGCTGTTGGAGGAAAACAAAATTTGGGACATTGTGGAGAAAACCCAGGTTGTTCCCACAGATACAACACTTTTGGTGGCTACATTACGAAAAATGTGAAAGTCTTCAGAAAGAAAAATGCCTATGAGATGTGGGAGGCTCTGACAATGCTTTATCAGAGTGGAAACCAAAACAGGAAGATGGTGCTGAGGGAGAAACTCAGGAGCACCAAGATGTCCAAGAATCACACAGTGGCATCGTATCTCACAAGGAGATCACAGGTTCGTGATGATTTAACGACTGTTGGAGAGGTAGTCAAAGATGATAAACTTGTGAGGACAACTTTGAATGAGTTCTCAAAGAAGTGGGCTCCGTTCGTGAAGGGAGTTGTGGCACGATAACATCTCCCTGACTGGTAGAGGTTGTGGGATGACTTCTCTCAGGAGGGGGACTCAGGAGGAGGCTCTTCAAGGCAATCGGGCTAAGGGTGATGAAGACGAGGAGAATGCTGCTCTTCATGCGAAGAAGGGTAGGGGAGATGGAAAGAAGGACATGAGTAAAGTGAAACGCTTTGCATGTCATAAGACTGGCTACTATGCAAGCCAATGTCCAAACAAGAAGAAGAGCAAGAAGGAGACACAAGTAGCAACATCAGCATCAACATCAACTGAGATCGATGATTTTGTAGAGAAGTTCGAGAATAATTTTTCTCTTGTGTTTTGTCATTCTGGCAGTGGTAGTGCGGAGTTTGGGGACATTGGAGCATGGATTGTGGACAGTGGCTCATCTCGCCATATGACGGGAATGAGGTCGATGTTCCTTAGTGTTTCAGAGATAGACTCAGATTGTCATGTGGATTGTGGGACTAGTACCATGCATGTAGTGAAGGGGGTTGGATGTGTGAGATTCCAACTAGAGTTAGGAGGATCTCTAGCGGTGGCAGAGGTGTTGTTTGTTTCGGAGCTGAAGGTAAGCTTGCTCTCAGTATCAACTTTGGAGGATAAGGGATATAGAGTTGTGTTCGAGCATGGACATGTGTTCATATATCCAGAGGGAGCTTCCCTAGATGCAACAACAGTGCATGGTGTCAGACAAGGGAGGTTATACAGGTTACTGGGACAACCTGTGTGTGAGTTCAAGGGGATCTTAAATTCAGGATCAATGTCAGTGACAGGTGGTTGTGAGGCTACTTCCAGTATTGTCAGGAGTCTCAGCTAGTATGAGATGACACAGTTGGATGCTCAGGAGTGTGAGGAGACTCCTAAGGGCATGGAGAGGAGGAATAGGTCTTCAACATAGGATCCAGTGCAGGTGGCAGGGAAGCTTTCTGGTTCAGAGGAAGCACCTACAACAACAAATGGAGTGATGGGGTTGGAGACAGATCCAGGTGGAGGTTCCAGAAGTACCTTCCTTGCTAGGAGGGAGTTAGTTTTTGGGGTAGCTCGGACATGTACTTTCGCATTAGTAGTGCCTAGCTTGCGGAGGTGTGTGAGTGACACTATCTAGATATTTAACTTTATAATTGCATTTAGAAAGTTAATGTGGCTTTTATTTAATGACTAAAGTGGCTTTTTTATAAAGTTGAGTGACTCAAGTGATTTAAGTCATCTCAACAAGAGATTAAGTCACAACTGTCGATCTTGAGAAGGCAAGATCTAATCTTGACCGTTGAGATCTTAGGGTTAGGGATTTGATCATTAAAAGATTAAAAAAGCAGATCTAAGGAGAGTGAGAGGCACACATTGAGCTGAGAGCTGAAGAGGGCGATTTGGTTGAGGAAGAGGGACAAACTTGCATCTGGAGAAAAGACGATTTTTTAGGGCTGAAAAAGCTGCACGGAAAAAGCAGGGCTGAAAAAGCAGGGTTGAAAAAGCAAGGCCGTACATGCTGAGTTTGTTGGGTTGTAAGAAATTTCTGAATTAGCTGGTGTAATTATTTTCTTCCTTTGAAGCTAATAAAATCCTCTCATTTACTGGTTTTCCCTTTGGTGTTTTTCCAGGGGCATTGCACAGAAATATCTGTGTTCAAATGTGTGCGCTGTTTATGATTCTGCTGTGCATTTTTTAATGGTTAAAACTCAACTGTAAATTTTCTGCATAGTTTACAGAATTTATATCAGTAGTAGATTAAATTCTGAGTTGTTAAATTATTGACATAAAATTTTTGATTGCTGGGTTTCAAGAAATTAACAGTGCATGGAACTGCTGTGCTCAAGATAAAGTGAGAAAGATTTCAGAGGCAGAATAAACCTATTTTGGAATCTTGATTTTGATAGAATAGATAGTTACACAATAAGGTGTTTCCTCATGGTGAGGCTTATGTGATGATGGGACGTCATAAGGTGTCCGACCTGTTTATTTTCATGGGACGACCATTGGAGCACCAAGCATCATCCATCCTCAAAAAATCACTAGCTGGAATTTGATCTTATAGTGATAATCTGTCCTATTGATGCCCTTTATGTTGAGCAACAAGACTTCCGTGTTGCATAGATGCATTCATGCAGTCCACTCATGTTTGGTGATGTGAAGTAGTTCTCCCCAACTTTGCCTTCGTTGTGCAGGAAGTTCTAACAGAAAATTCCAAGTCAGGAGGAATACAGTGGCCACACTGACAACTGCATTTGCTTGCTCTTGCGGGGAACACCATCTTTGCAGGCATAGTATACACCAGGTTAAGCTTCATTAGAATTAACAACACTCATGCTGAACATCTACCTTATAAATTTAATAATGTTATGTAACCACGACTGAGCATACTGGATTTGTTTGGTTTGAACTTTGGATAGATCATAAAGTTCATGCTATTTTATTTGATTTCAGATTTTGCAGGCGGACTGCTCTTTGAAATGAGTGATAGCAATTTACAATATGTGATGTCCACAACTTTCCCGCTTTTCACTAATTTAAAACTTTAATGTTTCCAACGAAGTGGTGACATGTGGGAACATTACACCCACACCAACCTGAATATGTAATCTTGCAAAAAGTCAGGTTTAATCACTGTACACTGTTTATTATGCAATATATATGTCTTTGAGGCGAAGAGGGCACTATTAGGTCTGCTGTTCTTGATCAGCTTATAAATTCTAATTCTTAACAGATGGGATACATCCTGGGAGAGAACCCATTGGGATTTTTGTACATGGTGGGTTACAGTGGCAAGTTTTCAATTTACAACCATCCCCAAATAATTGCCTGCAATAATGGCTTCCAGTGGTTTTATAGCAATGTCCCAACTCAAACAGTCTGGTTGGTGCTGTTGTTGGAGGCCCTAACAATAATGATTGCTTCTCCGATGAGCAGAGTGACTATGAGCACTCTTAACCCACCACTTACATCACTGTTCCATTGGTTGGTTCCCTAGCTTATTTGACACAGTACAGTTCCTTGTTATAGAAGTTTTATGCTTCTTTTCATTTATGTAAACTTACCAGCAAAAGGAAGTTGGTCAGTCAGTCAAAGTAGTGAGTGTTCCGTCTAGTATAGTGAGTGTGGGATACTGTGACTCCACCTCACCTTCCATGTCTCAAGTTTCAACTTTCATATCTGCAAATCTTTGAGGAATCTAGGTATAAATTATATCTAGATGAAGAACCTCACATCAGATAGACCTCACTCTCCTTATTTAAGTTGGAGGGCTAAGTGCTTTGCAAAAGAAAATGTGAAACATCATCTCAATCATTCATGGTTCAAACTCCTTGATTAGTAATGATCTTGAAAGCTGAAAGAGGTAACACATTGCTAAAGACACATCATAAGTATATCTTTTTCGTTATTCTATCATTGTTAATCAACACCATTCAATAATTTCAAGAACTATTGGAATAGATAACGCAATGCGAAATACACATGAAAATGTTTTTTTTTGTTATTCTATGAATGCTATTCAACACCATTCAACTGGTTGTTATTTTGTTATTCTATGAATGTAAGTCATCCCCATTCAACCATTTCAAGAACTATTGGAGACAAAAGGAAATGTGTTGGGATTCAAAACTAGACGAGCTACATTATCCACATTAAGTACACAAGTTGGAATAAGGAATGCAAAGTGTCTATGTCAACTTATGCCTAGTAAAATGTCGAAGGGTATGTGAGGCAATGACGAGATGGAATATAGAACAATATTATGATCACCTTCATATAGAAATATTTGAAAGTGATTAGAAATTTTTTAATGCTGAGCTTTACCTTCAACACATTGAAAAATATTATTTTTCAGATACAAAATATGGTTATTATTTACATTTTCAAGCGTTTTCTTTCTGGTTTTTGTCTCTAATGGGACTTTTGGCACGCACACAACTATTGATCTATATTAGACAACCATCACTTTGTAGTTGGTCGTCCATCTCATATTCTTTTTTGTTGTCTTGCTCCATGCAACCACTTACGATGTTTCACAATGACCAATGTTCTTTGGTCCATTGCAAAGTGTGATAATCGACTTGTCATGCAACAATGCCATGACCACTGCCTCGCAAGGTTGCTGGACACATTTGATCAGGTACAACATTGCCACCTACATGGTGAGGTCCTTCAAAGTGACTTGAAAAGAGTTATACACTACTTTAGCCCTTGCTCAAATGCGAACTACAATTGGATTGAATGTCGTACGAGGCTCGTTGCAAATTGATGGTATGCTTCAAATCACATCTTGTTGGATGATCGAGTCATTGTTATAGGTGGGTGTAGATCGTTCAATTATGAATTCATCCCGAAGGCTCCCTTTGACATGGATTTTTAGCTTCCATTCCATTCTTGTTGAAGATCAACACGGTAAGAAAGAAGAACAATTTGTATTTGTTTTCTCATCTCTCTTATGATGGAATCTCTTCATCTTTGCCAACAAGGATTCCATCCTCTTCAATTACATCATAAACCAGGTCACTAAAACATTAGATACCATGATTGGTGGTGGTGCCCAAAACTATCCTTTATCTGGTTCTTCTGTCACACTTTTGCTTAAGTGTGTTAAAATTTTCCACAAGGTGCAACTTCTTGTTTGTGGAGGAGTCCTTGTTGGAGCTTTCAAGAAGGCTACTTTGAGCCAGACGTTCATGGAGGCCTTGCAGAGCTACAGAATAATGGAGATAATGTCTTAGACTCCGCAATGGAAGATGGCCAAGAGGCATGGGCGACGTGCTTGAACTCTCGACAAGTGAGATTACCCTAATCAATGGTGCCAAAAATGGAATGGTCAGTTGGTAATCTCCATAGGAACCTAAGTTGATTCTGTTCCACTACACATCGACAATTGATGATAAGTTTAGAGTTCTAGCTCCCTAAAAAATGTTGAAAATGTGTTATTTCATTGTGGACGTGCTATCAAACAAGTAAGTATGAGTATGTTGTAGCAACTTAAACAATGGATGTCGCAAGATGATATTGTCAGGATTCTTCCATCCCAAACTGCCCTGTGTATCTTGTAACGCATCCAAATGACTCTCATCATTTTAGCCAATCCTTGGCCCTTGATTAGTTTGGTTGGCTTGATTTCTAGATCATACTCGTGGATCTTGGTGATTCACCTTCCCCTGGTTCCGCTACATTCCTTTTGTATCAACACTTCTTTAACCATGGGGTGCGGTACATATGCTACTATTCTAGCATTTCAAAAGTGCTCTTTGAAATAAGCCAATGCTTTCACTAGTGCATAAGCTTGTTTTTCCATAAGTTCGGATTTCAATTCCTATCCTTGGAAAGCTCTACTCATGAATGCTATAGGTAGCTCCATACCTTCATTGTTTTTCTACAAAAGCACAACAACCATAGTGAAATTAGTTGTGAATGAAAATAATTGGAAATCTCTACAATAATCAAGACTAACAAGTATAGGAGAGTGACACAAAGCCTATTTGATATATGAGAAATATTTAATGGCTTTATAACTCCACTTCAAGTCATGGCTTTTCTTTAGCATATCTGAGATAGGCTTCACAATCTCCGCGACGTTAGAAATGAACCGCCTCATGAAGTTGATCCTGCCAAAGAAAGATTGAATGGCCTTTTTGTTTTGGGGGAGTCGAGCTTCTTGTATTCCCTTGACTTGATCAGGGTCCACTCGTACACCATCTCGGGAAACAATGCGTCCCAAAGCTTGCCTTCAATGCCCCCATGATTGAATTTTTGGGGTTCAATGACCAAGTGGCCTGCACTTGTCAAAAATCCTTCTCAAGTGAGTAATGTGATCATTTCGATTTTTAGAAAAAACGGTGATATCATCCTGATAAACCATAATAAACTTGAAAAGTTAATCTGAAAATGCATAATTAATGGAGCGCCCTCTCCATCCCGTATTTCATCAATTACATGGTTAGAAAATTCATTTTTGCAATTTGAAAAATTACATATATGTCTATCATCTTCAAAGACTTGCCATGAACCAATGTTATCAGGAACAAAAGGACGAAATGATACCTCAACCATGTACTTGATATACGGATTAAGTGTGCATGGTTGAAAAAGTGTAGCTGCAGATGCCATAGAATCTGCTAACTTGTTGAACATGCGAGGGACGACAGTGATATTGAAAGCCTCGAAACATTGTATTTCATCCCACATAGCATCCCTATATTTCTTCAGACGAGGATTCCTCACTTCACAATGCATCTTCACTTAATTGACAACAAGCTTTGAATCCCCCTCTTCCTTCAACAATTTGATTCCCATTTTCCGTGCTCTCTGTAGACCTAGCAACAAGGCCTCATATTCCGCCATATTGTTAGTACAATTAAATTATAAACGAAATGAAAATGGAAAAATAATACCTGATGCGGTTGTGAGAACAACCCCTGCTCTTGATCCGAATCTGGATCTTGCACCATCGAACTGCATGGTCCACAAACCATCATTTACGCTTAATGACAGTTGTATGATTGGTTCCTCTAAGTCCAGATCTGTGATCACGTAGGCTCCCATTTTAGGTTTGTCTACTTCGGGCCATAATGGCTCGTTACCCAATTGTCTCTGATCCTCCACATGATGTGACATCCTTTGCTCCTGAAATAACCTTACTTTATGTGTGGGAGTAATCGAGATATCTGCATATGACCAATCCATTTGGATGTTGCCTCTAGCATCCGCTGCCCATTTCCTAGATAAGAGCATGCCCCACTTCATAGGACAACTTATCTTCACCACATTCAATGTCAAGATCTTCAATGGACATACATGCAAACGAACTTGGAGGTCTTTGATCACCCCACACACTTGTATCAACCTTGCATCTACTGCCTGCACATTTCTGTATGGTTTGGTTATCTGCAATCCATGTTCATGCATGATCTCAAGTGTCATTACATTTGTAGAAGCTCATGAATCCAACATCCAAAATTAAACTCTTAACCATTAAGGAAATATAAAAAGGAGCAGGGTCATACCAAGGTAGATTTGTGGGTTCTCATTAGAAAGATTAGTTGTGTTACTTGAACCAACGAATCGACTTACTACTTCCTTTTGACCTAGCATGCAGATCAGATCTTTGAGGCACTGAGATTTTGATCTTTGCTAACTCGGATTTCAAAGAAAAGTTTGTAGATTCCTGTTGAACTGGGGCAACCATTAATGGAGTGTCTTTCTTTGTCGAAGGTTCTGCTGGGGTTTTTCCTTTCCTTGCATATGTCTTTGTGATTTCAGCCACCATGTGTGCGGCCTTAGATTTATCCCTTTGAATGTGTTCTAGAGTCATATGGCTCCCAGGGATCATCCTACTAATTGGATGCACGTCAACATTGTATGCATCAAATTGTTCAGAATTTACATGCA
The DNA here is from genome assembly GCA_009831015.1 of Picea engelmannii. Taxonomy (NCBI): domain Eukaryota; kingdom Viridiplantae; phylum Streptophyta; class Pinopsida; order Pinales; family Pinaceae; genus Picea; species Picea engelmannii. The sequence continues at coordinate 931,297 of ML781911.1, read as the reverse complement.
TGGAATTTTTGGCACCTACCCTCTTACCATTTGAGATTTGAAAGGCTCGGGAACTTCTGACTTCGTCCATTTCAGACAACATGTTGATCGTATCATCATGCCGACCAAAAGATTCTTCTTCTTGCTCAGGAGCATATATGTAGGTGGTTTGTGCAAATACAACACATCCCTCTTTGTTATGCGGTAGCTTGCAAGCTTGGTAGTAATGACTTGTTGATGAGTGGTCAACGAAGTTGGTACTTGTCATTAGTACTAGGACTTTCTGTTCCTCAAGGTTTTTTGCATGTTGAAAGGGTTTTATGTGTTGGAAATGCCTTTGGTTTGCATGCATGTTTTGTTGGGTTTGCATGTTCCTTTCAATCTTTACGACTTTGTTACTCAAATCGTTCAATAGATCGACGATTTTAGAAGGCAATTCCTCCCAGTCTAATGCTACTTCTTCTTTAGGTTCTTGGAGTCCTTTGACAAAAGGATCTTGGACTTCCCTTGCTTGCAGATCAAAGAGTCTTGCAAGCAACAATTGAACTTTCTGAGTAGTTGAAATATTTCTATCTATCTTGACTGCAGAGACAAAAGCAACATCTAAATTCTGGGGTTCCCTTTTCCCTGAGTAAAAAACCAAAAGATCCATCAAATGATTTTAAATAATATAGCAATGCAATTTCAACGTTAAGCCTAACACTATTAGGAATCTTGTGATAGATCTTTGAAAATCTAGTGTTAAACTCTGAAACCATTTCATTTTCTTCCTTTTTAATAAAAGAGCACACGTCTAATAGGTAAGAGTTATCTTGTTTATCGACCCATTTTTGGTGAACTTCGTTTGGAAAGGATCCCATTCATTCATGGAGCTTGCTGGAAAAGCCTTGTACCATTCAAGGGTCTGCACGAACATTTTCATTACTACATCTTCGTGCTCAATCTCTAGATCATCCATGAATTTCAAGAATGCGTTTAGATGGTCCTCGATAGTAATAACATTGCTTCCTAAAAACTTTGGCAAGCGATCCTTGTATTCTCTTGTGGCCATTGCATGCGATTGTCCGTGCAACTGAGTCAAATCTAAAGGAGCATAAATCATGAGAGAAAACCTGACTAGCTTCCCTGCCATATTTTGCCTAGGATTTAAAATATGAGTAATGGGAGATGAAAGAATAGGCGGAGAATTTACCGTAGGAGACGAGCTAGTCGCTATGATACTTACCACCGTGTTTGTTGTGATAAGCGGAAAAGTTACTTGGGCCGTGGATACGACAACAATACCAATTGTGAAGGTTGGTGTGGTCCGAGGTGGTGTGATCGTTCTGTTCCGAAATAGAAGTTCAGGTTCGTTAAGTGTCGGAAATAGACCTTGTGATGGGTCAAATCTAGATGATTTTCTCAAGTTCCCCAGTGGAGTCGACCCTGTTTCTTGTGGAGTCGCCAAGTGAGTTAAAATAAATGAAAAGAAAATAGAAATCTCACTAGTGTCGTTATTGAAAACCAAGGATGACAACGAATTCCCGACAACGACGACAAAATGTTAGCATGGTTTTTTGCACTCAAATCAGATCTGAAATAGCAATAAAAATCAGCACGAAAGACAGTGTAATTATAAAGAATAATGACCCAAAGTTTCATAGACATATCCCTCTCCGTTCGGGCTGGTGCTTGCCAACCTCAAGGGGGTGTCCCTAGGCCTTCCTCCCGCTATTTTCAACCTATAAATACATGGGATTGATTAAGGTTGAGATTTTAGAGTTTATTTGCATTATATTCTCTAACTCAGATTTTTGTCAAGAAAGCATATTGTCTTAAGTACAGGGGACATGTTGGAGAGAATACTTGTAATCTTGAATGAAGGAGACTCGGAAAAAAAGCAACAACACTCATTCTTGGAGATAAGACTCTAGGTTCCAGGTTTGATTGATTAAATTGATAAGTTTCCAACTTGCACATATCAAGTTTGATAATTGCTACATTACAAGTAAACACTATAGTTTTGTCAGCAGTCTTTGAAAGGTTCTATTACTGCTAGGTACAATAAATACTTGTTAGCATGTGAGTACTATTGATATAAATGCTTATTGTACTTATTTGCAAGATGAACTAACATCTCCTCTAGGAGATAATTCTTGTTTTGCTTCCAGGCAGGTCACCTTGGTAAAGCTATGAAGATTATCATGAAATTGTCCTTCATTATTGTTACCATAGATATGTTCTTATGAAAATGCTATTATATTGGAAATACTTTTGCTCTTGTTGTTCTTGTCTCGGGCAGGTTATCTTACAAATTCCATGTAAGTTACCATGGAGATATATGTGTTCCAGGAAGGTTACAAAGGAAGCAGGTCACCAGTGACGGCTTTGAGAGGGAGCTACAGTGATAGTTGCAGAAGGCAACATATTATATAGCCTCCATTTTGAGACATGGAGTAGACTGACAATCAAGAAGAGTCCGTTTCCAAGCAGTGACATCAAAGCCAAAGAAGTTTTGGACATCGTGCACTCATACATGTGTGGACCAATGACAACCACTTCACTTAGCAGGTATGTACATTATATTTCATTTATTGATGATTTCTCACATAAAAATTGGATCTTTCTTGAAAACAAAAAGCGAAGTATTCAACAAGTTCAAGGAATTCAAAGCCCCTGTAGAAAATCTTTCTGAAAAGAAGAGAAAGACTTTGAGGTCAGATAATGGAGGAGAGTTCACATCAGATAACCTCAAAGCATTCACTACTCCCTACAGTCCTTAGCAGAATGGTGTAGCAGAAAGAAAGAACCGAATGATGACAGTTGCAGGTAATGGCATTGTACCAGAAGAGCATGTTCTAGAGAATCATGACATGACAAAACCACAAAGACCTACAGAAACGATTACAAAGAAAATAAGACTAGCTTGGGCTCGTGAGATTATTCAGGTTGTCGAGAATTATGGTGCTCTAGATGGATCTTTCAGAGAAAGCAAGAAACCTCGACCATATTCCAGTTACGTGGATGTTATGTGATGTCATTGATGTTGAGCCTACCTGTTATGAAGAGGTTGCAGAGAAGAAAGTATGGAAGGATGCCATGATTGAGGAATACCAGTCCATCATTAAGAATGTGTTTGGGATGTGGTTCTGAGACCGAAAGAGAAATCAGTTGTGAGTTCCAAATGGATCTACAGGACGAAACATTCAGCAGATGACAGTATCGAGAAGTACAAGGCAAGATTCGTGGTTTATAGGTTCTCCCAGAAAGAAGGAATAGATTATGATGAGACATTTGCTCATGTGGTGAGATACACTTCGATTAGAAATACACTTGCGATAACTGCAATAATGAAATGGAAGATACATCATATGGATGTGAAGACAACTTTTCTGAATGGTGTAGTGGAAGAGGAAGTGTACGTGGAGCAGCCACAAAGATTCGAGACACATGACAAGTAGATGATTGGTTCGTTGATGTATTTGACGAACACTAGGCCATATATTTGTTTTGCGATGAACACTTTGAGTCAGTATATGGTTGAAACAAGACGTGTTCACTTGATTGCGACAAAGCATGTGTTAAGCTACCTGAAGGGTATGACAGACTTTGGACTCCGATATGTTTCAAATCGTAAGATAAGACTGCAAGGCTATGCTGATTCAAATTGGGCTGGTAGTGTCACAAATCGAAGAGTACATCAGGATGTTGCTTTAGTTTGGGGTCAGCTATGATTTCGTGGCTCAGTAGGAAGTAGACCAGTGTGGCACTCGGTACGACTGAGGCATAATATATAACATGTTTAGCTAGTAGCGAAGCTGTGTGGCTTAAGAAGTTTCTTGCAGGGTTGTTTATCTCGAGTTGGAGGTGACTTGTATTTTTTGTGACAACCAGAGTTGTATAAAGTTGTCTGAGAACCTAGTGTTTCATGACAAGTCCAAGCACGTCGAGATCAAGTACCATTATATCTGAGATCTGGTGTAAAAGGGAGCAGTGAAACTCCAATATATTGGCACACACAAACAAATAACAGATGTGTTGACTAAGCCTCTGCCAAAGATAAAGTTTGAGTATTTCAGGAACAAGCTTGGCGTGGTCTAGAAGGACTTCCCTCGTAAGAGGGAGTGATGAGTCACAGATGTGACTCCAGGTAAAGCAACAACAAAGGGTAGTCATGTACGGGCACGTTACTGACTGTGGCACTGGTCAGCATGACCTCGCACAAGGTCAACATATGTCCGGGCCTTTGAAGCTGGCGAGTTTTCCCAGCTTTTCAAGTTAGAGGGCCAACCTGTGTGGTTGGAGGTGTTTCCTAGCCTTGAGCTAGATGGGTAGTGTGTGCGCACTACATCACCTAACCCTTGTGGTTAGATGCCCAAATTTTGTGTGAGCTGGATGCCTGGTGTGCCAACCAGAAGGACTAGCCTTAGGGATAGATGCCAAATTCAGTGTGAGTTGGCGAGTTTCCTAGTTTTGTATGAACTAGATGCCAGATTTTGTGTGAGCTGGCGAGTTTCCTAGTTCTGTATGGGCTAGTTGTACAGATTCTGTGTGAGCTGGACATATGTGATAGTTGCCCATACTCCGTAAGGATTGGGTAGTAGCGCAATTCTGTGTGTGAACTGGTTCAAATTGAACAGTTTCCAAGACTCCGTAAGGACTGGGTTGTAGCGCAGTTCTGTGTGTGAACTGGATCAAGTTGAACAGTTGCCCAGACTTTGTAAGGATTGGGTAGTAGCGTAGTTCTGTGTGTGAACTGTCACAAACTGAATAGTTACCCAGACTCCGTAAGGATTGGGTAGTAGCGCAGTTCTGTGTGAACTGGCTAGTTGCCTAGCTTTGAGTGAGCTAGATGAAGTCATGTAATGACATATGGTTCGAAAGGATGCCGAGACCCATAAGGTCTGAGAGGATGACGAGGCTGTGCCCACTAGAGAGATGTTACATGTGTCGATGAGGCCCCAGATGCATGACTTTGACATGACCATCAGATAGTCTATGTGTGACTATGATAGAGCCAGTGTATGGCTTTGATGGTGAATGTGATGTATCGATTCATCAGATAGTCTGTGTGACTATGACAAAGCTTGTTTGGCTATGATGGTGATACTTGTGACATGATCTGTTTGATCATGAGATAGCCTGTGTGGCTGTGGTGATGCTACTTGTAGACTGGTATGCAAGACCATGTGATTGGTGGTAGTCTTGTACATGCCATGTGTAATGAATGGATGTGATTGAGACTACTAGATGAAGAACATCATTGATAATACTTCCCTAGCTAAGAGGGAGTGTTGATGTTACATAACTTCTAGTGATGTATAGATTCGTGGAAAGTCAACAAGTAAATGGTCCAAAGTACAGATGCATACAGAAACAGTATTGAAGATCGTGCCTGAAGAATACCTTCCTTGCTAAGAGAGAGTGTTGAAGTATTATGTAGCTGTAGAAGATATTCTTATTGTATTTGATCAAGTCAAAACCCTAAAAGAATAATGCTAAAGTATATTTGTAATGTCGGCTCAGGAAAATAATTATTATTTTATTTTGTACTTGCAATATGAGAAGTCGGTTCTGCCAGAAAAAGTCAAAGTAAATTATATTTGCCAAAACAGACAGGTCGGCCCTGTGGGAAAAGTTCACTGGCAAAATAAGTATGAAACTCACTTAGCCATAGTGCAAGTTTGGTGGAGAGCTGCAATTGCAGCTGCAACTACAACAAGAAGGATAAGGCACATCTCTTGGTCTTGGTTGGTCTCTCTCTCATGTGCTACCTTGCTAGGGTAATGCGCTAGGGTTTGGATTGTGCCTTGGTGTATCTCTTGGTGTATGTCTTGGTATAATACTTGGTGTATCTTCTGGTGACAAGACGCAAGTCTAGTAGCAGGTTTTCCCTTTGAGTAGAAGGGTTATCTGGGAAATTTTTCTCTGAGAGAGCATTGCACTGACACTGTACTTGGTTGATGAATCTATACTGAAGAAGTTCTGTTGGGTTTTCTTCCCCAAGAGGGTTTCCTAGGATAGATCTCTGCGTGCTGTGCTCGGGGGTGGCACATGTAGGTGCCTATGGTTGGGTTACGATGATGTAGCATCGTCTATGGAAAAATGAGCACGTAAAAGTAGTTAAATGGCTATGGTAAATCTAACCCTAACTAGTTTTAGGAGAAATTCAACAAGTATGACGTGCAAAGTGTGACGAGGCTGGGGGAAATAACAAACTGCAACGTACATGTCTCGAAGTATGGTGCTATACTGATGAACCCAGACCCACAAAAACCCGGTGTGCTCGTTTGATGTCACCATAATAACTCGACTCTGGAGGGAGTCCTGTATGAGACAGGCGACACCGTCGGATCCTCTGACACTGTTGGACCTCGCCTCATGTCGGCAAGACCATACCCAGTGATAACCATAAATCTGAGGTGGTGTCTGCATGGGGTTCACGTGAGTCTTTGCGAGGAAAAGGAGGTCACGTGACCCGATTGTTGATATTATAGTAGCTGTGGGAGGTATTAACCTCCACGTGTAACCTTTGACAAGACTAGAATATTCCAGGAAGCGAGAAACCCTAAAATGTTGGATAATAACCCTAGAAGACAAGTCGACTCAAGAGAATATTTAATATTGAGTTATTAGCCTCGAGAAAGAGAAGTCGGCCTAGTCAAGTGAGATAGAGCAGTATAAATAGAGGGTGCTAGAGCTCATTTGTCACTCACTCACTCACAACTGCATAAGGACAAGAAGTGCACATAATTGGAGGAAAGCTGCAGCTGCAGCAGTGGTGACTTGGTCTCTTGGTTATGGTTTGGACTTTCTACTTGGTCTTTGGCTATTCTTGCTTGGTGCGCTAGCCTTGGAGAAAGGTGCGCTACCTTGGTTGGCTATTGGTCTGCTTCCAGAATTATTCTATCTGTCAAGGTTACGATGCTCGGGGGTGGCCTTTGTGCCTATGGTTGGGTGACAATATTGCTATATTGTCTATGGTGAAAACGAGCACACCTATTTTTCTAACATCGATCACATCATGGAGTGTGGCCCGATGAGGATTGGAAAGCACCATTACAATTCCAACATCCAATGGAGATGGTGGGCAAGCTCCCCCAAACATGTCCCCCATTTGGGCGAGAGCATCATTTAGATCAGGGGCGGGAGTACCCTGGAGGGGCCGAGTCCTGGATGACGGCCCTGAGGTCACGAATGACTGCCCACTTTCCCTCTTTTCGTGCTGTCGTGATCAGATCCCTAGATTGTTTGAGTTTCGCCTATTGGGTCCTAGTGAGGTCTGCATCAAGGAAAATCTTATGTGTGGTTGTGAGTGAAATCAATCATCTTTTAGCTCGGAGGGCTCTAATACGATCCTCTAGAGACCGTAAACGGAGGAGAAGTGTGGAGTTGGGCCCCATCCATGAACGTTCTAGAGTAATATCCTTCAAGTCCAAAGTGTTGTGAGCATGAGGATGAACTACGAGGTTGAAGAACATGAGGATGTACAACAACTAACAAGTAGTAAAAATCTTATCTTTAAGAATGTTCTTTACTTCCTAGACTAAGTAGAAATTAACTTTCTGTTAACTAGATTAGAGAGCAAAGTCCACATTTAGTATTTGTATACACCAGAGAAAAATGCTTGGTGAATGACGCAAGGAATGAAATAAATACATTGTCAGGATTGTAAGAGCATGGGTTATACAAGGTTGAAGATGTTGTAGGGAAGAAATCAAAGGATGTGGTAGATTTATAGGAAATGATGGACAATGGAGATACCAATGCGAGGATACTTTGGCATCAGAGGTATGGGCATTTTTGTTTTCAACATCTTTCTCTTCTTTGTACATTAGACATGGTTGTTGAATTACCTGCAATTCAAGAGAAGGAAGGGAGATGTGTGAAATGTTTGGCAATGGAGCAACACAATGAGGTTGTTGACATAGGTAAAGCTTGGAGAGGAAGTAGAGTGCTGGAGTATGTGCATGCATAGATTTGTTGCTCGACGATCACACCATCGTTGTCAAGGGCCATGTATTTTTTGCTTCTGCTTGATGAATTTTCATATAAATTATGGGTTTTATTTCTTAAGGAAAAGTCAGATGCTTTAAATGCTTTGAATAAACTTATGGAGAGTACAACAACAATTTCTATTAGGGAAATGTGGACTCGTGGCACAAAAGTCTTGTTTCTTATGCATGGGGCACTAGTGTTTTTTACATGTAGATGGAAGAGAGGATGGGTCATGGACGAGAGCAAAGGTGTCTATGTATAGTCTTGTGCTCATTATACCAACAATTCATGGGACAATTATTTGGGGGTGGACAATTTTGCAATGGTGGATGGTGTGGTAGTATTATTCCAAGACAACTTCGTAAAGGGTCTTTGATAATTGTACATTGTTCTTGTTTCGTTGTTTGTGTTCCTGAATTTTATTGCTTTAGATTTTGGATCTAACATTTTTCTTCCACATGTGTCTTACTTGTTGATAGAGGATACACTATATGGACATCGAGCAGGTGGAGGGACATGTATTTTCCTATAAAGGATTAAATATCATCAAGACATAACTATGGCATGTGATCAATGGCAAGGACTTTTGACTATAAGATAGACAGACACACACACACACACACACTTATAAACATCAAATAACAATAATAATAATAATAATAAATAAAGTAACATGTCCTAACTAAGAGACATGACCTAACCAAGGGACTTGACCCATCAAGCATAGTGAGCAGTCAATGCATAGAAGGATTGTTAGATTTTGGTAGCTCAGAGGTACTTCTACATTGGCGGCCCCAGCATGTAGAAGAGACCAAGCATATTTCTCTCTAGTGACTTTATAAAGTGATTTTATAAAGTCAAGTTGGGCCTTTTAATATTTAATGGGTAAAACTGACTTTATGAATTTTGGGTCACTTAAGTGATTTAAGTGAACTCAATGGACGATTAAGTCGCGACCGTTGATCTCGAGAGGGTAAGATCTAATCTTGATTGTCCATCTTTTTGGAAGACCAAGGTTAGGGGAGTTACTCATTAATAAGTAATAAAAGGAGCACTAGAGGAGAGATGGGGCACATCTTTTGAGGAGAGCTTGAGTGGAAGTTGAAAAGTCACAATTTCCAAGAGAGAGCTTGAGTTGGAGGAAAGAGTAACAGCAAGGTGGGGTTGGCACGCATCCCAAGGAGAGGGGGCACACATCCCTAGGAAATATTCAGCCATTAAATCAGTCCATACAGCAGGGCATTTAAAGAAGATTGTACAGCGATGAAAGACAGTCTGTACAGAGTACTTTGACATGGAAATCGAGGCACTTTTGGTTGCTGATTTTGAGACAGCTGCATGGATTTCGAGCCATTTGCTGAGGGTAAATATGTAGTCCGTACCTGATAGTACAGAAGCTGGGCATGGATTTTGAGGGTGCTGTTACAGTAGTTAATGGGTCAGTCGTACCTTGCTGGTTGACTGTTCTTGCTGCACAGAAATTGAGGTGTTGTTTTGGCATGAATTTCTAGAAGTTTGGACTGTGTACTTGAGATAAGTACAGTTGTATTTATTGTTGATTATGTTGCTGTTGTAAACTCAGAATATTTCCTCCTAGCTCAATAAGAAAATCTCCTTGACTGGTTTTCCCCTTGTGGGTGTTTTCAAGGGCATTGCCCAGAAAATACTAGTGTCAAATGTGATGAATGTGTCTTCTGTTCATTTATATTTCCGCTGCTATATTTTTCAGATCTTAGTCATTCTGTGTTTCTGCTCGTAAAGTACAGTAGTTTACTGAAGTCTTTATTGGAGGTTGAAATCTGTGTGTTGACTAAGTGTTTGAGGTCAGATTTTCAACAAGGATACCATCATATGTCGTTGTATCACATATCTAATACTTATCCTTTAGTAAATGAACTTTGTTCATTTCATTTGGTGGTATTAGAGCCATGTTTTGATCTAGCTTTTGGCCACACCCAATTTTTTTCAAAGTTTCTCTAAATTGCCTGGTCCTTGACCACAATCGGCCCTTGGTTATTCAGAGTTTCTGTTGAAGAAATAAATCGTTCTGCTGCAAGTTCATAGTAACCATAAATCAAGAAAAAAGTATTACAAAAGAGAATTGGCAAAAATAATTTCTATACTAGAATTTAGCTACATCTGTTCCACAATAATTGAGCCTTATGGAGTGGTGGAGTTACTTTATAGCGAGAACCTTTGTAAAAGAAATAAATTAAGGGTTTGTATTGTTTGTCATTATTCTGTTCAATTCTTCACTCAATCATTGGCTACTCAAACGGTGTTGTCGTAGCGAAGGAATTGTGCATTTGCAAATAGGGATTCCAAAAAACCACATCTGAATAATAATTGCAGAGCTTTGCCAACGACATGAGAAACAACTGCTGTGAAGATTTCGTGTAGTCGAAGCTGTCAGCAGCCACTAAGCCATATATCATGTCATTGAATATTGGATTCATGGTGAGTTAGTGTTGTGATTTCATATGACTGTTCCAGAACGATACAAACATTAATCATGGAAGATTGTCAAGAAAATAGTCCCCATAAGTTGAGTGCCAATCATGTGTTTTGTGGGACCAAGAAAAACGAGGAGTTGTATGCTTGTTGCCATCGAGCCGCCATTTTCAGGAAGCTGCCTAAACATACTAAATAGAATTACCCTTAAAATTGACAAATCAAATTATAAAGAAGGGTTACATGTCCCACTGTTTCGAAAATTGCATTACATAACCTCCAACACCGATTGGAGAACAGTAGCCACCATTTCAAGTTTGAAACAAACTACGCGGACTTGAGAACTATAACCACCAATTTGTGAATAAAGCAAAAGTATGCTCTTTTTTTAAAGAATAATGGTGCTAATGTTCCAGCCCAAGTCAATGTACTAAATATCATAAATCAGTAAATTGGGGAAGATTAGAGAAAAAAGGGGTATAATTAATTTAAAGTTTGTTATTAAGGATTGATACAAGATTGATATAAGGTACTTTTATTAAAGAAAAGGTCAATCGTGAAAAGCTATAAAGAGGTATTTAAAGTTACAATAGGAAATGCACTTTTGCTCTATTATAACTTAAAGGGATTATTCAAGGAAATGATATTAGCATTGCTATTTCTTCGAAAGAAGAGGAAAATCACATTAATGTGAACTTGTCAAATTGATTATTAGGTCCGGAGCTTAGTATAATCGAAAAGAAAAACATTTATGATGAGAAGCAATATGAAATTAGGGACTTACAATTAACAGTTGATGATTATAAATTCATATCCCATTTCAACGTTATAGCTATAGATCTAAATAAAGTTGACATAATTCTAGGTTCAACATGGATAGAAAAATTGGGTACTTTCATCTTAAATGTGAAGAAGAAATTTTTGACATTTTGCTATAAGAAGAAAACAACCTTACAAGACACTAACTACAATGAAGTCACATTTAGCAGCTTCCTCATTAGAAAACTTCAAAGATATCTCAAAGGCGATCTTTTAGGATAATCGAAAGTCTATACAAAAGATGCAAAAATAATTTGACAAGGTTGTTGTTAACAACGACGAAGAAATTTCTTGCCTTAATAATGATAGTCAAAGCTTGATCACACAAATTAAGAAGTTGAAAGGTGAAAAGAAGTTGCAACAAGAAATGCTGGAGCAACCTATCAGCAAGGAATCAATGATCGAAAAGGAAACAACGATCGACCCTGTTGAAATAGAGAAGTCATCAGATGTAAAAATCTAGACCTTGGACAAAGGAATCAATATAGATCCAATCAACATAAAAAATCATAAAGATGCTTATGTTGAAATCTTATCAACCAATGAATTACTAGAAGTATCAAAAGGTGAAGGTTCGAAAAACAAAGACACAAGATACAATAATGTCTTATCTTCATCCTAATTATAAAAGTCATCATATTTATTCAAAAAACTAACCAAAGATATGAGAAACTAAGTAAAGATCCTATTATATTGATGAGAAGCCCAAGTGTGGAATATTATCGTTTCCCAAATCAAAGAAGTCATTGCCAAACTATTTTGTAGAAAATTGAATTAGGATGGTTTGACCCTTTCATAATATGACACAAAGATACCTTATCGTCATCCTAATTATAAAAGTCATCATATTATTCAAAAAACTAACTAAAGATATGAGAAACTAAGTAAAGATCCTATTATATGGAAGAGAAGCTGAGGTGTGGAATATTATCATTTCCCAAATCAATGAAGTCGTCGCCACACAGTTTGCAGAAAATTGAATTAGAGTGGTCTGACCCTTTCATAACATGACGGTTCTACTCAATGCTTTGTAACTCATATCGTCTCATGTCGTCAACCATCACAGCTTCAAGAACAGAGAATCATAAGAAGGCATTACAAGCCAGAACAAAGACATAAGCTTTTCCATAAAATGCTTAGAGCACAAAACATCTTGAAGGGATAGGCAATGTAACAAACACACACACACACATATAGACATCAAATAAATAAGAACAATAATTATAAAAAATAAAAAATAATAAAAGAAGTAACACATCCTAACTAAGAGGCATGACCTAACCAAGGGACATGACCCATTAAACATACTGACCAATCAATGAGTATAAGTAAATGGCATTGTATAACATATCATCTATCTTATTTATTATTCAATTTTTAATACTTAACTTGTATGGATTTCAACTTATTGTCCTTTTTACATTGGATATTCAGTAAATGAACTTTGTTCATTTCATTGGCTATTATATATGCATTCATTGTCAACTGAAAGAAAGCTTATTTATGTCCAATTTCACTTCAATATAACCTTGCAGAAGGTTACTTTGTCTTGTAATATAAAGCATGTTGGTTGTATTATTGAGAACTGTTTATGCAACCAGAAATATTTCATAGTTCATTCGTCTCTAGCTAGATATTGTATTTGTGTTCAAAAGTACTTGCTAAAATATGGAAACTAATGGGATGTTGGGTGAAATCCTAGGCCTAGATATTTTGAACATTCAATAGTGAATAATTTAGTTTAATCTTTAAATTCCTTCATCTTTTCAATGATTGAGGACTAGATACTTTTTTGAGAGGCACTAAAAGTTAACTTGGTGTCTTTTGTCTCCAAGATTTATGATTATGGTCCAGTTTAGATAGCTATACTAATTTTAGGCAGATTCTTGTAATAATTTTCATTCATATCTGCTCTTCACAGATTTCGTTATTCTTATATGTTGCTGGTCACATATCCCAAAGCAAAACAACTACTTTAAAACCACATGTTACGGGGAACTTTATTCATGACTGGTATGTGCTTTGATGCCAAGTATCATGTATATTTTTTCTATTTTTTCCTATGCAATTCCATTGGGACAGTTTTTTAAATTGTTTCATTAGTATTTTAAGTGTAAAAAATTATTTTTGTTTGTATTCTAGCATATCTGTCTTCAATTTTCTGTATAGCTCTATGCGTGATGTTGATCTGTCTAGTTGGTGTTATTTGCTTCAAAGGTAGTACACTGCATAGACCACTCGTTTTGCATCTGTAATTACACTATTCATCTCCCTGGCTATTTGTACTTACAACATTTTGGGTGGCGGTTTGGGTGTCAGCTTCTAGTAGAGCATGGTTGTCCCCAAGAACCAACAAATCTGCATATTATGCCTGTTGGAGGTAGAAGGTAATCGATAATTTTTCCTCCATTATCTAGTTTGTTAATGCTATAGCTTAGTATAATAACTTATTTGGGGACTTGTGGAAGATCCTTGCCCATCCTCATTTTTTAAATGGATAGACACACTTGGTCCTCTTCTTTAGGGAGATAATCCACTGCAAGATCCACCTTTTGATGAATGTACACAATATTCATATGATGGAATATGCCATATCATTCTTTAGGCGACTCATGCAAAGCATTGAAGAGTTGGAGGTGGAGTAATCTTAGTTGGAAACCTTAGGAGAACTTCCTGAACTAAAGGATGGGTTACTATTGTTGGAATGCTCTGCAGATCAACTAAACAAAAGCACTGATCATAGAAAACTTTGAGATGTTTGTGCTGACATCATTTTCAAGTATCTATGGATGAAGAGGGTGATGAAAACACTTGCTGAATAATACAAAGGAAATGAATGATTAGATTGATGATCAAAATGATGATCCAAGGAAATTGACATCTTGTTTGGATGTAGGGCAACCTTCGAAGATGTTTGAGGATGAGACCAACATAGGCATTTGTACAAGGGATCTGCATAGGAGATAGATGGCCCATTAGGATGTTTTGCACAAAAAGGGATGATGAACTTATCATGAAGATGCCTTATGGTGAAGAACATGGGCTTCTAGGATGTCTTGTAGTGAGTGTGGACATATTTTCATTGCGTGGACAACTTATTCGAGATTACATCCTATTAATATTTATTGCTTGAGGAGTGAAAAAATGAAGTACAAAGAAACATCTTGTTTGGATGAAGGGAAACTTGTGAAGACGTTTGAAGATTAGAGAAATAAAGAGGTTGTATATCTTCTTTCTAGGTGTTATTCCTGGCCCATAAGAGCTATTTCTGGCTCACCTTAGAAAATGGGGCACGAGCGTTTTATATAGGAGATTTATGGCATGTTAGGATGTTCTGCACAAAAAAGGATGATGAAGTCATGATGAAGATGGCTTATGGTGAAAGAGGATGGGATGCTAGGATGTCTTATAGTGAGTGTGGACATGATTCAATCATGTGGACAACTTAATAAAGAAAAGCACAACCTAAGAAGGTGTTGTGCTTGAGGAATGAGGACATGAAGTTTGAGAGGACGAATTGCATAGGTAGAGGATTTCTTGAGAGGATGTCTAACGATGAAATGAATGTGGAGAACATCATGACGATGAAATGAATGTGGAGAACATGTAGAGGACAACTTGTAAGCATTGTCAAGCCAGGTATAGTACAATGCGTAACTCAAGACTTATGTAATTGCCTTAACGTGAAACTTAATAAATATACAAACATCGACTATTGGTCTTCCCTAACGAGTGACTCTTCCTATCACCTATGACTTTTCATATTTACAATTTATGTTACAAGTAACAAAATCACAAGGATTATGTGTCAACATTCCCCCCTTCATCCAAAGTGGTGTTTGTGAGTCCAAGCATCATTTTGAACTTTTCCAATTTTTCTCTTCCAAGCGCTTTGGTGAAGATGCCCGCAATTTGCTCATTTACGGAACAATGTCTCAAGTGAATAGTCTTGGCCTCTAAATGATAACGAATCAGGTGATACTTTGTGTTGATGTGCTTTGCTCGATTATGGAATCTGGGATTGTTGGCCAACTTGATTGCAGAAGCATTGTCAACTAGAAGAGGAGTAGAATTCACTTGTTTCCCCTGCAAATCTTCAAGTATTTTCTTAAGCCACACAATTTCTTTCGTTGCTTCTACAGCTGCAACATATTTTGCCTCTATTGTGGAATCTGTTGGAACTGATTGTTTGCATGATCTATAGGAGAAAACTGATGATCCAAGACTCACGAGATAGCCCGAAGTTGACACTCCATTTTCCTTATCCCTAACAAAGTCTGAATCAAAATATCTGATCAAGTTGAAGTCATCCACCTTAGAGTACCCGAGTCCAAAATCTTGAGTTCCCTTCAAGTATTTTAGAACTCTTTTTGTAGCAGACCAATGTCCTTCACAAGGATTTTGCACGAACTTGGAAAGAATCCCAACAACAAATGAAATGTCTGGTCTAGTGGTAGTAAGATAGATAAGAATTCCCACAAGCTGTCTATACTTGGTTGCATCCTCAAATTCATTCCCTTATTTTGATGCGAGTTTCAAATTTTGTTCCATTGGAGTAGAAACAAGATTACACTCAGCCATGCAAAACTTGTTCAACAGTTCGCCAATGTACTTCATTCCAAACTTGTTCAACAGTTCTCCAATGTACTTCTATTGGGAGATGAATATGTACTTTGGGATTTTTAATCACCTCAATGCCCAAATAACAGTGAAGATTTCCCAAATCTGTTAGCTCGAAGCCTTTCTTCAATTCTTTCTTTATGGATGCAATCTAGCTTTCATTGTTCCTTGTTATCAACATATCATCTACATATACTACAATATATACTGTTATCCCCGATATCTAGGGATAATTAGGAGATCATGTCTCGAGGCCCACATGGTCCTAGACATGGAGTACCGAGAGAAGGAGTGACTTGAGCATGGCCCTGGAGAGCCCATCTTTCTTCTTCTTAGCCAGCTTTGTCCTGTCAGCAGTAGCAGCTTCCATCACTACCGGCCTGGGCTTGCATCGGAGAGGACTCTTGCTCCATGAGGTAATCGGTCCAAGGAATCATGGTATGTGTCATATTTGATCGTTATAACCTTCTTATATATGGATTAGGTTCCTTTCATTTCGGATGATTGCTTGGATCTTACACTAATCCACTTGACCATTGTTGGGGCGATTGATGGGGCAACTTAGCAAGCTGTTATTCATGGGTTTTGGTTAGCCACCAAGGGGGATTTGTAGAGCCATCGTCCGCTCCCACCATCTTATCACTTTTACATCTCATACCCCGCTCATCCATCCCATTCCCCTAGTCTGGCCATTAGGATGACCTCTCAGGGTACACTTTGTCTTGTGGGAAGAAGGGGCCAAAGGCCCAGGGGGTAAAAGCAACTGGTAAAAGATAAAAGCCATAGGAAATAAAACCTAGAGATGCTTCGCCCAGGGGATCCCCAAGAAGGCAATAAAAAACCTCTCGATAAGAAACTAAGGGACCCTAAGAAAAATAATAATAAATAAATGCAAGACCTAACCAAGAGGATGGGAGGTCTCATCACGAGCCGGCCCATTATGTTCATGGGTATTTAGCAGTATGACATTGCTACTATCTGGTCACCAAACCAGGGCAGTGACCTTTGGTTGCATGGCCAAAGGAAAGGGGGTCTCATCACGAGCCAGCCTTTCTGCGAAGATACTAGTGGGTAACGCTGTCAGCTCTGGCCACCAAGCCAAGGCAGTGTCCTCTTCGTCAGACCTTGTAGTAAAAAGCAATAAAAGAAAGATAAGGCAATAAAGGGGCTTGGAAAAAATGCATCCATGACGG
>ML781911.1:881197-912433 GCA_009831015.1 Picea engelmannii | reverse complement strand
CCTCTTTTTAACCATTGTTTGAGTGTAAAACGTTGTGATTTGGTTGGCATTTGAAGTATAGATTATTTTCTTTGATTTAATGTGCAAAACGTTCACTTTTTGCCTTCCAAAAAACAACATGAATTAGGGTTGACGTCACCCTCAATCTGCAATTGTGACGCAGCAACAGTATTTATATATGAGCAGATTTATGATATTTACTGCATTGTGATATAATAAGGTTGAATTTGTACATTGAATGCAAGTATCAGTTTGTACTTATTGAAGAAGTGTTATAACCCTTTGCTTTTATTGCAATCATTGACTTCGTCAATAATTACTCTCATTAATGCTCATATATATATAAGATAGTCATTGATATTTTGAAGTACTAACCACTGCAGCACATTTCTAGCTTTATTTGTCTTGTCTCGCAAACAGGTGCCATTCAGTGGAATATCTTCTTCCTTTTTGACTATCATATTGGCAGTAATCTGTGAAGGGAAGCCTATCCTCAGTCTTTGAAGTCTTAAACCTTGATCCTTCTCCTTCAGAACCCCAGATTTCTAGGGACGTCTCCCTTGGGATTAGCCACCCTAAATAGAAAGAGCTCCCCATCGAGGTGATAGTGGGTGGGGAAGCTCCTGTTACGCCAGTTTGAAGCCTTGACTCAAGCTACCTAGACCCTTCCTACAAACTGTGCGATAACATATACAACAGTTTTGCCAACTTTCTTGACAAATAAAGTTACATCATCAAGATTGTAGTGCTTGAAATTCAATTTTAGAAGATGCTGAGTTAGCTTTTCATACTAGGCTCGCGATGCTTGTTTCACGCCATATAGGGATTTGATGAGCTTGCATACCTTCTATTCTCGTCCCTTCACAACAAAGCCTTCTGGCTGAGACATGAAAACATTCTCTTTCAAGTTTCCATTCAAGAAAGCAGTCTTCACATTCATTTGATGAATTTTCCATCCAGTTTGTGTTACCATGGAAAATAGAGTACGGATGGTAGCCCATTTTGCTATGGGGGAAAAAGTCTCCTCATAGTCAACACCTCCTTTTTGTGCAAATCATTTTTCCACGAGCCTTGCTTTGTGCTTGTCAAGTGAGCCATTTGATCTGTACTTGTTCTTGAATATCCACTTGTAGCCGATTGGTTTGATTTCAAAAGGTGGTCCACGAACTTCGTGTTAAAATAATAGGTGTGCTTGTTTCATCATAGACAATATCACTATATTGTCACCCAACCATAGGCACAAAGGCCAGCCCCAAGCACCTTAACCATTACAGATAGAATAATTTCGGAAGCAAACACTAGAACCAATAGCCAACCAAGGTAGCGTACCTCTCTCCAAAGCTAGTGTACCAAGCAGAAAGTCCAAACCATAACCAAAGACAAAGTCACCACTGCAGCAACTGCAACTCTCCACCAGTCATGCGCATCACTAGTCCTTATGTAGTTGTGAGAGTGAGCGAGTGCAAATGAGCTCAAGTGCCCTCTATTTATAGTCCTCCAAGTGACCTAAATGGGCTGACTTCTTCTCTTGGACACTAATAACTTAATATAAGTTATTCTCTTGAGCCGACTTGTCTTCTAGGGTTATTACCCAACTAATTAGGGTTTCTCTTGCTTGCCGAAATATTCTAGTCTCGTTAAAGGTTACATGTAGAGGTTAATACCTCCCGCAGCTACCGTAATATCAACACTCCCTCCTAGCTAGGGAGGTATTATAGGCAATGGTCTTGAGCACAAACTTACCATTCAATCGTTAGCAACACCAATAGCCACACATGCTCTCTCATGATCACACAGATCAAATCACAAGCATCGACATCACTATCCAACACTAGTGATAGTCTCCATGGAAATCATAATGCCATCCAATAGAACACAACTGTTCTATCCAAGTGGTATATAACTACTGTCTAGTGGTATACAACCACTCCTAGTAGCACACAACTACTAACCAATGACATACAGTCACTACCAGTGGATCACATCCACCACAGTAGCATACAACTACTGTCCAGAGACAGACAGTCTCCACAACAATCATATCATCTGATATCATCCTGGATCACCTCTAAACCGTACTAGCATGATGCACATGCATCATATCTAAGCTGTACTGGCGTGATCAGGAGTATCATCTACATCATCTCTAAGTTGTACTAGCATGATGCCAATGCATCATCTCTAAGCTGTATGTCCACCTCTAAGCTGTACTCGCATGATGTAGATCAATGCCTCACCGTGTCACCTCTAAGCTGTATGATCATCTCTAAGCCGTACTAGCATGACATATCTAGCATGATGCCAATGCATCATATCTAAGCTGCATGGCACATCTAAGATGTACTCGCATGATCATATCTAGCATGACACGATCCCTCCTGCATCATCTCTAAGCCGTACTAGCATGATATCTAAGTTGTATGCCACATCTAAGCTGTATTCGCATGATGCGGCTCACCAACATCGTCTCTAAGCTGTACTAGCATGAACATAACTAGCATGATGCAAACATCATCTCTAAGCTGTATGTCCATCTCTAAGTTGTACTAGCACGATGCTCCTCAGGCCACTGTATCAACAACTCTAGCCATCTGTATCATATCTGAGCTGTACTAGCATGATCATATCTAGCATGATGCAAGCATCATCTCTAAGCTGTATGACCATCTCTAAGCTGTACTAGCATGATACAGATCCGCAGCTCACTGATAGTCCATGATGCCACATATCAGTGCTCCCTCCCAACTGAGGAAGTCACCTCCTCCCTTTCAACCAAGGGAGCAATCTCCACGAGCCCCAACTTGTCCCTCAAGTATGCAAAGTTTATCTTGGACAAAGGCTTCGTCAAAATATTTGCAGTCTGCTCATCAGTGGAGATATACTAGAGAACCACTTCTCCCCTCTGGACTTTATCACGGAGAAAATAATAATTGATCTCAATGTGCTTCAACCTGTCATGGAACACTCGGTTCTTTGAGAGCTTCACACAGCTCTGGTTGTCATAATATATCACGGTCGAATCCAACACCTGATCAAACAGTCTAGAAACCATCTTATGGAGCCACACTGCTTTCGTACAAGCATCACAAGCTGCAATATATTCTGCTTCCGCAGTGCTGAGTGTAAGAAACTTTTGTTTTCTGCTAGCCCATGAAATCATAGCAGAACCCAAACCGAAACACAGTCCAGAAGTACTCTTTCTATCTTTTGCACTCCCTGCCCAATCTGAATCGGTAAATCCATGCAACTTTACTTCAATATTTGAGGCATATCTTAAACCATAAGTTATCGTCCCACAAAGATATCTCAAGATATGCTTTGTAGCCACCCAATGCTCTTGTCTAGTTTCCACCTGGAACTGGCTCAACATGTTCACAACAAAGCATATGTCCAGCCTAGTATTTACCAAATACATCAAGGAGTCAATCAACTGCCGGTACATGGACGAGTCTATTGGATCAAAATCAGAGTCTCTCAACTTCCTCAAATCTGTTACCATGGGAGTTGCCATGGATTTGCAATCCATCATCCCAAACTTCTGAAGGATCTTTACAACGTACTTCCCTTGTCCTAGGAAGACTTCACCACGCTTATGCCACACTTCTAGTCCCAAGTAGTAGTGCATGAGACCAAGATCCTTCATATCAAATTCAGTGGATAGCTCTTTCTTACACTGAATAATGAGAGGCTCTGCACCTGTCAGGAACAAGTCATCAACATACAACAATAGAATAACAGGTGCATTGTTCACAACCTTGTAATAGATATTTGGATCAACACGACTCTTGGAAAATCCAAGTATTGTCAAATAGCTATCAATGCGTGCATACCAAGCTCTTAGAGCTTGCTTGAGTCCATACAAGGCCTTCTTCATTTGCATACATGGGTTTCTTTTGGATGTACCTCAAACGCTTGAGGTTGCTTTATATATACTTCTTCCTCAATTACTCCATTGAGAAAGGCGATCTTTACATCCATTTGATGTAAACTCCAACCCATGGAAGTTGCTAGAGATATTATGGCTCTGATAGATGTATATCTGGCAATCAGAGCAAACGTCTCATCATAATCTTCTCCCTCCTGCTGGGAGAACCCTCTAGCAACAAATCTTGCCTTGTATTTATCAATATTTCCATCTACAACATGCTTTATCTTAGACAACCACTTTGAAGTGACTATTGACTTCTCTTTAGGTCTCGACACAACTTTCCATACATCATTCTTCATGATTGATTGGTATTCTTCCATCATGGCCTCCTTCCATTCTTTCTTCTTAATTGCTTCCTCAAAGGTGGAAGGTTTTGCATTAACCAAACTTGTCATGAGTGCTGCATAACTAGTGAACCTTTTGGGTTTCTTGCTTTGTCTGAAAGTACCAAGAGGAGCCTTATGCTTTTCTGCCTCCTGCAAAATAGTTTCAAGCCATGCTGGTCTTTTTCTTGTCTTGGCTATTATAGTTGGTTCCACAGACTCATGTGGTGGTTCTTGTTCTTCATTGGGATCTTCTGGAGAACATGTACTTTCTTCTTTGGTATCTTCATGTTCCTCTTCTTCGTTGGATTCTATAAGTTCTTCTTGTAGATTTTTTGAGGCCTTATGAGGCTGCCAACTAAGGTCTGTCTTTGACCTTAGTTTGGCTCTAAGTTTCAACTCTGTGGCTGTCCCTTGCTGCTATTTTAGGACAACAAACAATCACCAACTTCAAGCTCAATATTTTGATGGTTAAGTGTCCTTTTAAGGTGCCCTTGCAAGTGTTTTCTTTACTCAATGTTAGCACATGCGATATACATCAAAACAAATAACACTACCTCTAGATCTTTTAACTTTAAAATGCTGATCTACACTTCTAAGCATGCATGAAGGAGCAGATATATATAGAAGGCTTCAAAGCAAAATGTACAACACAGGAAACATATACAAGTGAACCTGGTACAATAGCAACCACTCTTGGATGCCTTGGAGTTCCTTGAAGACCTCCCCACAAGCCTTGTGAAGTAAGGCGCCCCTTGCCTTGGTGTGCCTTTCTTCCTTTGCTTGCCTTTGTCTTTTTCCTGATGCCTTTGCTTTGCCTTTGCTCTTGCTTGACCTTTTCTCTTGCCTTGCCTTTGTAGTAGCTCCCTCCTCTCAAGAAAGCTTCCGACTAGATGATGGTGCACCCCTCTCCTCAAGTGCACCCCCTCCTCATGCAAAACTCAACAAGGTGATGGTTTCTGCCTTGCCAAGCGCCTTCCATCTCCCATGAAGTGCGCCTCCTTTCAACAAGATGAAACCCACCAAGGTAAGCGGTCTCTCTTTGCTTGATGCGCCTTCCCTCCAAGAATGCGCCCCTCCTCAAGCAAATGCGCCCTCCTCCAAGATGTATGCGTACTCCTCCCAAAAGCTTGCGCCCTCACTCACAGTAGCTCCCTGTACTCCTCTAGAGCAAGCATCCTCTCATATGAATGAGCCTCTATGAAGATGTAAGAGCAACCTCAACTAGATGTGCGCCCTCCTTAGGATAGTAGCCAAACCTCCATGGAAGACTTCTCCAAGCTACCTCAACTCAAGCAATGCTTCCTCCTCAAACCCTCAAACAAGTGCGCCCTCCTCTCCTCAAGAAATGCGCCCAAGCTCTCCTTCTCATCTCCTCTTCTCACAAGTGAAGAATGAGTCTCATAAATGCAGTATACCCTTCTTTAGCCTCCTTTGGCCAAACCCTAAAAGATCAATGGCCTAGATCCAATCTAGCCAAGTCTAATCAATGGGTGAGATTCAATTCCTAAATCTCACTTAGGAAACCCACTTTCCTTAGTTTGCTTTATGTCTATTAATTCACCCACTTTGTGAATTAATTGTCACTTTAATGACTTAAGTGACATATTTCACTTTTGACTTAAATCTCCTAAGTCAAAGTGAAATTAGAATCATAAAGTAAAGTAACAAGGGTAATAGTCTCCCCCTTTGTGTTTAGAGACTCATAAACACATGGGGACCACTTTCCAAGGTACCCAAATCTCAACACTTCTATAGACTTCTTAAATGCAATGCTTTCATCAAAAGTTACGTCTCTAATTATTTCAATCTTCTGTTGACCTGGGACATAGATTCTATACGCTTTTGATGATTCACTATAACCAATGAATATTCCTCTCTTTCCTGAGGGTTCCAACTTCTTTCTCTTATCCTTGGGAACATGAATGTATACAAGACATCCAAAGATTCTCAAGTGTTCAACGCTTGGCTTCTTTCTTGAGAAGGCTTCTTCACGAGTCATGTTCTTCAATATTTTATGTGGACTTCTATTCTGAACATGAACAACTGTCATGGTTGCTTCTCCCCATAGGAAGATAGAGAAGTTTTGATCATTCATCATTGCCTTGACTGATTCTTCAATTGTTCTGTTCTTTCTTTCAACCACACCATTCTGTTGAGGATTGTGAGGGACAATGAGCTCCCTCCTAATCCCAGCTTCTTTACAAAAGGCAACGAGCTCCTTGGAGGTATATTCTCCTCCATTATCAGATCTTATTCTCTTGATCTTCTTATCTGTTAGGTTCTCTACTTCAACCTTGAATTCTTGGAATTTGCTAATTACTTCATCCTTAGTCTTTAACAGATACAATCATGTCTTTCTTGAGAAGTCATCTATGAACGTTACATAGTAAAGAGATCCTCCCAGAGACTTCACTGGGATAGGTCCACATACATCTGAATATATTAGGTCTAAGATCCCTTTGAATCTATTCTCACTGCTTGGGTAAGGTTTCTTAATGTTCTTCCCAAGTGCACATCCTCTGCAAACACCTTCATGTACTGACTGTAATTTTGGTATGCCTATAACCATCTGTTTCAGGGATGGCAAGGTTTGATAGTGAAGGTGAGCATACCTTCTATTGCCATAACTCACTAGGGTTGATTTCGTCATGTACTAGGGCTTGAGTATTCTGACCTAGAAGTTTATATAACCTTCCCTCACGGGTTCCAATAACTCAAGCGTTTTCTATCGTGGAGCCTTTAGACCATATAAGAACTTTTCCATATACAAAAGCTACTCTATCTCTTTTCTCTTCCAAACATGAAATAAATATTAGATTCTTTTTCAAACCAGGAACATATAAAACATTACTAATATGGATAGAGTTACCTGATTCCATTTTGATAATAGCTTGTCCAATTCCCTTGAATGCATAAGAGTTATTGTCTCCAAGCAAAACTTTATGAGGTGTCTCCTTCTCCTTCATGCTTGAGAAATTCCTATGGTCACCTGTCATATGCCTTGAAGCTCCACTATCAATCAACCACATGTCATCTTCAACGGTTCTAGTAAGGGCTGAGTAATAGAAAAAATCTGTCTCATCATGCTTTGTCTTCTTTGAGGGTTCTTCATCATTGGCAACTGATGCGTGATGTCTTGCTTTTCTCTTACTTGTTAGTTTAGGACAATTCCTTTTGTAGTGGCCATAATCATGGCATTCAAAGCATTGTACCTTTGACATATCTCTCTTGATCTTCTTTCTTGAATCATATCTTTTCTTTCCTCCATGTCTTTTAAATTTTGTTGCAAAGGCTTGAGCATCTTCTTCCTTCTGAGGTTTTCCCTTGGAGTTTAAACTTTTCTTTTCTTGTGCACATGTCCAAAATTCTTCTAACATTGGAAACTCCTTCCTTGTATTCGTACTTGTAGCAAATGCATCCCATGATCTAGAGAGACCATTGAGTGCTATGTTCACAACTTCCTTTTCTAGGATGGCTTCTTCAATAGCTTGTAGTTGATCTCTCAACTGAGAAATCCTCACAAAGTATGAAGCTTTGGTGTTATCATTTGTCATCTTTGTGTCATAGAGTTCATTCTTTAGACTCATCACTTGTCCAATATTTTTGACTTAGAAAAGGTTTGTTAGGGCATCGTACATCTTACTTGGATGAGTCAAGATGAGAGATGTAGGGTATCGAGTGATCCTTTATAGACTCTACTATGATACTCATAGCATAATGTCATTATCCTTGAAATTCTCCTGTGCTGCAACGTTCTGAGGTTCCTTTTGCTTTCCTACTTCAAACTGTGGTTCCGTGATATTGCCTTTCATGATATCTAGGACTTTATTCTCGGCAAGGATAAGGTCAATCCTTGTCTTCCATGCTTTGAAGTTTAAAGCCCCTTCTAACTTGTTTTTCTGACTTCATAGCGTAAGTCGTGACTGCTTTGACTTGGTCAACCTTTGACTTTGACTTTGACTTGGTCAATCTTTGACTTTGACCAAAAACTCAAACTTGATGCCTTGGATTGCTGAGACTACCAGGAGGTGCACTTGGCTAGGGCTCATTAGGCTATCCAAGAATTAGGTCAACCACTTCACTGAAGGTGCTTTAACAAGAGGGTTAGGGTTTCGTTGCTGTAACAAAACTCTGACTGCAACTGCAACTGCAACTGCAACTGAGCAAATCCTCCCAATCTACCTTCCAGTGGTTAGACTGTCCGAAGATAGTGTGGGCCCATAACCTGTTAAAAAAATAGGTGTGCTTGTTTCACCATAGACAATATCACTATATTGTCACTCAATCATAAGCACAAAGGCCACCCCCGAGTACCTTAACCTTGAAAAAAAGAATAATTTCGGAAGCAAACAGTAGAACCAATAGCCAACCGAGGTAGCGTACCTCTCTCCAAAGCTAGCGTACCAAGCAGAAAGTCGAAACCATAACCAAAGACAAAGTCACCACTGCAACAGTTGCAACTCTCTACTAGTCATGCGCACCACTAGTCCTTATGCAGTTATGAGAGTTAGTCAGTGCAAATGAGCTCAAATGCCCTCTATTTATAGTCCTCCAAGTGACTTAACTGGGCCAACTTCTTCTCTTGGAGGCTAATAACTTAATATAAGTTATTCTCTTGAGCCGACTTGTCTTCTAGGGTTATTACCAAACTAATTAGGGTTTCTCTTGCTTCCTGAAATATTCTAGTCTCCTCAAAGGCAACTACCGTAATATCAACACTTCCATGCCCCATTCTTGATGAGAGCATCATATTCCTTTTGCATTGCTTCTTTCCATTCATCAGGAGAAGTGGCTTCTTCAAAGGAAGTCGATTCAAGGTTTGTACATAAATTTATCTCACAATCATATGAAACATCCATGTCATCTACATCACTTGAGTTTGAATTATCTACATTACCTCTATCTTGTCTTGAGGACATTTTGGTTCCTATCTTTCCGACCTCATCAGGATGAACACTTTCAAGTGTTTTTGTGAGCCATTTTGTTGGACCTTTCTGAGATGGTCTAGGTTGGTCAACTGATTGAGACGGTGTTGAGTTCTCATCAAAGCTCAACTTTTCAATCCTCTCAATCACATCATCCAAATGAACTTCAGGTTTTGATGAAGTGGTTGGAACTTCTTCACGTGGGGGATATGGTGCTTCAAAAGGAGATTCTAGAGATTGACCCAAGATAGGGGTCCTGCCTTGTAGATGTGGAATCTCATTATCAAATTCATGATATGTCTTTACACGAGTGAATCTGTCTAGATAATCAAAATGCCTCAACAATTTTGTCATTCTTGGAGGATTGAAGAAAGATTACATCTTTGGGGAGGATGAATTTCTTGTTTGTCTCATCGTAAAGACGATATCCATCGTGGTATTTGAGTATCCCAAGAAGATTCACTTTCGACTCCTTGCATCAAGCTTGCTTCTTTGCTCTTTAGGAATCAAGGCATAGCAGGTGGAACCAAATACCCTAAGATGCCTCACCGAAGGAATGCGGTCATATGACATTTCATAAGGAGTCTTGTTTTGAAGAGCATGAGATGGACACCTGTTTTTCACATAAACTGCACATAGAAATGCATCAGCCCAAAACATCAATTTTACATTCTTGGAAAATATCATGGAACGAACCATATTTAGGAGTGTCCTGTTCATTTGTTCAACTACACCATTATGTTGAGGATTGTATGGAACTGTGGTTTGATGCTTGATCCCATGTTAGCGAAGGTAGCTTTCAAAAGCTTGAGAGCCAATACGAGATTGAGCTTCATTTTGAATCCATGCATGAAAATTTTTAAAAGTTTCAAAAGCTTGTGATTTATCTTTCAACAAGTACACCCAACACATCTTGGTGTAATCATCAATAAAAGACACTATATATTTATAATTTTATTGTCATTTGCTGAAGGAACATTCATAGGGCCACATAAATCTGAATGAATCAGTTTAGGTTTTCTACATGCTCTGGAAGTAGAATCATGAAATGGTTGTTTCCTGTGTTTTCCAAGGATATAAGCATCACATTGCTTCAATTTTCTAGGAATAGTAGGCAAACTAGAAACACCATTCTTTCTCAACAAATGGAGACTATCATAATTAATATGGCCAAATCTAGCATGCCACAAAAGACTAGATGGCATTATATCTTCATTGTGATGAGAGAGGTATGCAACATTTTGTGTATAGGCATATGTCCCATTCAGTTTCAACAGTCTTCCATCTTCCATTCTAGTCATGACAACCATGTTGTCCGAATCGTTCCTTATTTCAGCTTTGCCACCGAACATGTGAACAATGTGACCTTATTGTCGGATGTGCACAAGGGACAAGAAGTTCCCTTGCAACTTAGGAAGATAGAGCACACTATGCAGAAGAAACTTAGGGAGTCCAGGCAACTTAAGCCTAATGGTGCCCGTTCCCAAAGGTGTGAGACTCGATTTATCTGCAAAATAAACTATGCCATCTACATTGTCATTGAAGTCTTCGAAGAAGTCTCTTTGGAATGTCATGTGGGAGGTTGCACCTGCGTCAAGAAGACATGCATCTCTCCAAGGAATATATGAAGTGTTAAATAAATCTTCTGTTGGTCCTATATTGCAATGGGAGACAATGTAATGAGTAGATTTAGGTGGTTTACCTTTTGCTGGTTCTAAAGTTTTACCTTTGTCCTATTTTTGATTCTGTCCCTCTTCCTTGATCTTCTCCCATGGAACTTTGTAGTCATTCACTTCATGTGA
Source organism: Picea engelmannii (assembly GCA_009831015.1). Taxonomy (NCBI): domain Eukaryota; kingdom Viridiplantae; phylum Streptophyta; class Pinopsida; order Pinales; family Pinaceae; genus Picea; species Picea engelmannii. The sequence continues at coordinate 901,452 of ML781911.1, read as the reverse complement.
CCCATTCTTTTTGCAACGGTTACAATGAAGATTGGATCTATCACCTTGGTTGTGTTTACCCCCCTTGCTTTCGAAAGTCTTTCTTCCATGTCTTCTTTTGCTGCCTTCTCCTCTAGAAGAACCATGTGATTGACTCTTTTCCTTCTGAACAAGGCATACGGTCTCGCTTGTTGAGTGAGTTGACTTCTTTCCAAAGGCTTTCTCACGTTCTGCAACTTTCTCCACCAACTTGTCAAATGTGATGGATTTCATTTGACTACTTGCTTGCAGAGATTCAAGATAGTGAGAATATGCAGGGTAGAGGGCCTTAATGAAGGCTGTGAGAGGGAGGTCTAACTTCACCCCAGTGGCATCAATGTCATGCATTATGGCTTTGATTTAAGAAGCTAAAGCCATAGGGTCATCATTTTTCAACTCTAGGTTGAAGAGCTTCACCATCAGTTATGTTAGTTCCGGTTATGAGTGTGTCATACAAGTCATTCAATCTCTTCAAAGTACTGTAGGAGTCGTTAATAGAGGCAATATGACTACTCATCTCTTCACTTACTGTTGCAGAAATCACAACATATGCTTTTCGGTCTTTGTCTTTCCATATGACATGTTCTTTGTTTGATCTAAGAATGGTCGGTTTGCTACTCTTCGACTTTGCTTGTGATTCATCTTCAATAGCAACTGATTCGACTTTTTTGTCATTGACAACTGTTGCTTTGCAAATACCATTCCACAGGTCGTTGAAGATCAATGTGCTTTTGATCTTTTTATACCATTCTCTGTAGTTCTTTTTACCAGTTAACACTTGTTAGCAAAAATTTCCACCCTGCAATTGAGCTGATAAACCTGATAAAACAACGACGAAAACTTCGCTAATTAAAGGAGTAGAACCTCAAATTGTTTTGGCTGGTGCTTGCCACCCTCAGGTGGAGTCCCTACAGTGATTTTGCTGCTGTTCTAAGTCTGATCTTCTGCATTTAATGACAAAAAACAGTGGCTCTTATGTTTTAGACAGTATGTTAAAACTGTGCAAAACAAGGGGGAAAAATAGTTTGTTTGCTTGGAGAGATCTTACAGGGTTAGCACATGAAATATAGACGAGAAATAGAGAAAGAAACTACTCAAAAGATCAATGAAAATCACAATGAATAGTAAGAAAGTGACTAATCTAATTGCAAAATTCAACAAAGTACCATCAAGAAGAAAAGGTTAGAACACAAACACAAAACATCTTTATTGATAGGCTTGCAAAAGGGTTGGTTGTGCCACAATTGACAAGTCCACAAACGATACAATGATCACTTTGCTCAAAGAAGAGTAACTAGACTAAGAACGAGAGAGAAGAATAAGAGAAGAAAAACATGCTAGCCGCTGCAATAATCCGACCAGTAACCAATAAAGACCATCCAATATATAGGAGAGGAGTGTGGATAAAATAGGAGTTAATGCGCATGAGGGAATACGTTTGAGTGAGAAATTTAGATATTAATGCGCATGATGAGTTAAACGATCACACGTGTGAGAGTGTGAGGGATAGTTAAGTGAAGGAGTGGCGCATGTGTGAGGATAAGAGGGAGTTAATGCATGGAAATTGAGATTAATGGTGAGTGAAGTGAGGAATAAAGTGAGTTAAGTGAGAGAAACGATAAGTTAAGTGAAGGTAAGTGTGAGTTGAGTGTTTAGTTAACTAAAACATGTCAACACACGCCAATTATGCATGTGCTAGCCAAGGAAAAATAATTCACCCTATTTTTTAGGGATTTTCCTAAATTTTAGGAAATTAGCGTTTAAAAGCAATTTAAGGGGAATTTTGGAACAACCTCACGGACAACCTCAGTGATTGGCAGCACACAAATCAAAGCAACATTGTGGTTCAGGTTTGCAGATTTGGTTTGTGGTTTTAATTTCTTAGAGCCATTTCCCCTGTGAAGGGAGCTCTCGTAAGTTCTGATGTTATTTGTTGAAGCACTGATTTGGAAGAGCAAGAAAATTATTGTGTACTGTGTGATTGTTTTTCTCATTTTTTCCGTTGCACGCAATAGTCAATTATTTCAGCAAAGTATTTAGATATGATCTGTTTACTTAGCTGATCTAGAGAAATTAACATGGTATCCGAGCTCTTGCTTTAAGAGAAAATTAGATCTATTGTATTCAGTGCAGATCTCTTCAGCAGGTTAAAGGACATAACAAATCTATTGTATTCAGTGCAGATCATCCATGTCAGTAACCAGTGTGAAGTTTGAGGATCAAATAGATGGGGCATCAAATTTCTTGCCTTGGAAAACAGGAATCTAAGTGATCTTGAAGGAACAAGACTTGTGGGAAGTCGTGACCAACCCTGATATAGCTTCAGCTCCAGCGCAGACTTCTGGGGGTACGCCAACAATGGTAGACCCAACAGTGTAGGCAGCATGGGATAAGAAGGATATAAATTAGCAAAGGGTGATCCTTGAAGCCATCAAGGATCATCTAATGCCGCATGTTGCAAAAAAGACCAGATATAAGGAGATGCTTGATGTCCTTGTGTCACTCTTTCAAAGTGACAATATGAGTCAAAAGACGATCCTCGAAACCAAACTCAGAGAATGCAAAATGTCCACCTTAAACAATGTAACCCGCTACCTTATGAGGATCACACAGATCCGTGACCAACTTGTAGCTGTAGGAGAAACGATACTTGATGCAGAATTAGTGAATGTTGCTTTGAATGGGTTTTCGAAGGTTTGGAAACCATTCATCATGGGCATCTGTGCCAGAGAGAAACTTCCCAAGTAGGAGAGACTTTGGGATGACTGCATTCAGGAGGAGACTGGTAGAGAGTATATATCTAGCAAGCAGGGAGGAGGTGCAACTGATGACAACTTAGTCCTTGTCAGGAAGACAAAGAAAGACAAAGGAAAAGTTGTCAAGAAGGTTGACTGTCAGGGAGAGGAACAACAATCTGGGTAGAAGAGAGATATGAGCAAGATCAAATGCTATATCTGCCATAAGAATGGCCACTTTGCTTCTCAGTGTCCATAGAGAAAGAAAGGCAAAGGAAAGCCGTAGACAGTTGCAACGACTGTAGAGACACAGTTGAGCGAACTTGCATCCAAGTTCGAAAATGATTGTGCATTCGTGTCTTGCCTTTCTACCAACACTATGAACAATGCATGGTACTTGGACAATGGCATATCCCGCCACATGACAGGGGCTAGAGATCTGTTCAATAGTTTTTCGGAGGATGACTTAGATCTACACATTCAACTTGGAGATAATACCAAGTATGCAGTGCAGGGTCAGGGGACAGTGCAGTTCCAACTTGAGTTAGGGGGGTCCCTTGATGCGTTGGAGGTACTCTATGTACCTAGCCTGAAGAAGAACCGGTTGTCCATCTCAGCCATGGAGGACAAAGGTTATGAGGTGAACTTCCGAAAGGGGTAGGTGTTCATTCGCCCAGAGGGAGCCAGTGCAGACACTGCTATGAGGATTGGAGTCCGTGATGGAAACATTTATAGACTTTAGGGCCAACCTGTGCAGGCATTGTTACACACCAGTGAGAGCTTGTTCGATCTGTGGCACATGAGGATGGGTCATCTCCATCACATAGTACCATTACTGAGGCAGATGGTCACTAGGCTTCCATAATTTAGTCTGGACTAGCAAGGGGTGTGCAAAGGTTGCGCACTTGACAAGAATGTCAAGGTAGCCTTTCCTAGCAGCGAGACTTGATCCAATGGCATCTTGGAGTTGACCCATGCAGATGTTGGAGGGCCTATGTCAGTAGCTTCAGTGAAGGGTCTATTCTACTATGTGACCTTCATTGATGACTGTTGTAGGAAAATTCCCATGCGGACAGGTGAATTCCCTCTTGGATCTTAGACCCCTATGACCAAGACAGAAAAGTGCTAACTTTGAACACTGACTTTCCTTTAAACATAGCTAAGCTAGTCAATAGAGAAGAGGAAGAAAGTATGAGTACCTTTTTACGAAGTTTGTTCTCGCTCAGTCCAAGTTGAGCTTGATCTCTAAGTTTTTCAACGAGTCCTGCAATCCAATAAACCACGAAGACAAAACATACTTCCTATTCTACCATGATTAGTTTAAAGCTAGATTCATCCAAAGAGACAAGCTCATGCAAATGTACACAATCTTGAAGGAAATAGGCCAAGCACTTGTATTAATGAGAACTTAAAAGAGATACTTACAAACCATTGATGAAGTCGCAACAGCCTCTCCAAGTCCTCTTCGTCCAGCCCTTGCACAAAGCTCCAAAATCATATGTTTGATATCCTAAAGTCTCCACTTCTCATGAGATCATAAGTTTGGTATCTCTAAACTCTTTCATGCCCCCCTCCTCCATGGAAAGCCCTCATTATATAGGATTTGGAGGCTTAACCACCATGGAGAGGATCTCTCATTAGATCCACTAAAAAAAGGATCTCTAAGATATTTAGGGAGAAAATATTTCTTAAGGATTTTAGGGAGGAAATATCTCTCAAGGATTTTCAAGAGGAAATATTTCAACCATCCATGAGATCCTCCACCTTCCCTAAAAAATAGGAAACCAAATGTGAGGTGGATTCTCACACTTAATTACTTTCTTTTTCATGAATATTAATCATAATTCATGTGTACTTGGTATTTTGGACTTCATGTAATATATCCCTCCTCCACATTGACTAGGGATTGTAACATAGGTTATTCCATGGTGTCGAGGTGTATGAGACACTTATATGACACTTTACGACACTTAGGGCAAGGTACCTAGGTGTGCAAATTTCATGTGTAATAATGACTTCTCTAGGAAGACTTGGATCTACTTCATGAAGATGAAAGATGAGGTCTTCAGTCACTTTTGAGCCTTCAAAGCTCAGGTGGAGACCATGACAGGAAGGAAGATCAAAGTGTTGAGGACATATAACGAGAGTTAGTTCAGCTCTAAAGAGTTCAATGGTTTCTGCAAGGAGGCAAGGATCAAGAGGGAGAAGACATTGGCTTACAACCCGCAACAGAATGGGGTTGCTGAGAGGAAGAACATGTCTATCATCAATGCGGTGAAGGCCATGATGCATGACCGAAGTTTGCCTATGTTTTTGTGGGTAGAGGCCTGCAATACAACTATGTATTTGTAGAACAAGATCCCACACTGGATACCGGAGGAGGCATTCACAGGCAACAGATTTGAGATAGGACATCTTAGGATTTTTGGTTGTCCACATTCACAGGCAACGGATTTGAGATAGGACATCTTAGGATTTTTGGTTGTCCAGTCTACATCCACATTCCTGTGGAGAAGTGGACAAAGTTGCAGCCCTCAGGGGAGAGGGGAATTTTGGTGGGGTACAATGAGGATTCAAAGGCCTACAGAGTGTTCTTGCCAGATCAACGCAAGGTAGTGGTGAATCGATATGTCAAGCTCAAGTATGACTTGGCATCTAGGAAATCCTAGGACCTACTAACAATTGTAGAGGGGCCACAAGAGGTGGGCCCAAAGGATGTGCCAAGACCGGAGGGGAAATCAGTGGTGACTTCCAGGTGGCTTTACAAGGTAAAGCATGCAACAGATGGTAGTGTGGAGAAGTACAGGGCCAGATTTGTGGCTCGTGGTTTTTCTTAGAGAGAGGGAGTAGACTTCGAGGAGACCTTTGCTCCTGTAGCCAAATACTCCTCTATTCTAGCAATTATCTCTATAACTTCTGAGATGGCATGGAGCATCCATCAGATGGATGTGAAGACTGCCTTCCTCAATGACATCATTGAGGAAGAGGTCTACTTTGAGAAACCATAGGGGTTTGAGGTCCATGACATGGAGGCACATGTTTGCAGGCTTAAGAAAGCTCTATATGGACTCAAAGAGGCACTCGGGGCTTGGTACTCTAGGATCGACAGTTATCTGCAGGACATGGGATTCATCAAGAGTGAGGCAAATCCCAACCTATACTTCTTGTTGGTTGTATCTAAGATCCTCACCTTGGTGTTGTATGTGGATGATCTTATTCTGACAGGTGCAGAGAGTCGGATTGCAGGTTGCAAGTCAGATCTAGCGTTAGAATTTGAGATGAAGGACATTGGGTCAATGCATTATTTTCTGGGACTTGAGGTTTGGCAACGATCGGGTGAGATCTTCCTCGGACAGGGGAAGTATACTTTGGAGATCCTGAAGAGATTCAGGATGCAGGATAGCAAACCAATGGCCACTGCGATGGTGACCAACCTGTAGAAGATTGATGGTTCGGTTTCAGAGTTGGCAAATTCTAGATAGTATAGCTAGTTGATTGGCTTGTTGATGTATCTGGTCAACACTCGACTAGACATTTGCTTTGTTGTTAACACATTGAGCCAGTTCATGGTGGAGCCAAGTGAGGTTCACTCGGTGGCAGCTAAGAACGAGCTCAGATACTTGCAGGGAACAGTAGGATATGGATTGCAGTACCTTGGTGGAGATGGTGTGAGATTGCAGGGGTTCTCTGATTCAAATTGGGCCGACAATGGTATACATCGGAAGAGCACTTTTGGGTGCTAGTTCAGTTTGGGGTCAACAATCATTTACTGGTTCAGCAGGAAGCAGACTTCAATAGCACTGAGTTCATCAGAGGCAGAGTACATGGCGACTAGTATAGCTAGTTGTGAAGCCATCAGGCTTTGCAAGCTACTCACAGGATTGTTTGGTCAAGAGCTTGAGCTGACTGTGATCCACTGTGATAACTAGAGTTGCATCAAACTCTTAGAGAATCCAGTGTTTCAAATAGGTCAAAGCACATTAGATCAGAGAAGGACTTCTTTGCAAAAATCACTAGAATAAAGAAAAAAGGTGATGTAGATGAGTACACTCATGAATGGGAAGCCTTGGCGACGCGAGTACCTAGATTATTAGAAAATCAATTACTTTAGACTTATGTGTATGGCTTAAAACCTTACATAAAGGAGGAATTACAAATGCATAATATCACAACCATGGAGAAAGCTCGACGTAAGCAAAAAGGTGATGTAGATGAGTACACTCACGAATGGGAAGCCTTGGCAATACGAGTACCTGAATTATCTGAAGATCAATTACTTAGACTTACGTGTATGGCTTAAAACCTTACATAAAGGAGGAATTACAAATGCATAATATCACAACCATGGAGAAGGCCAAACTTAAGGAAAAAATCGCCGAAAATAAGTTAAAAAGGTGATCTCCAAAAAACTTTGACTAGGTTTATTCAAGGTGGAAACCACCCCAAGCACATATTTTGGAAATTCAAGATATCCTTCATCGCATTTCCAAGAAGGGAAAAATTATAGTTTGGAAGATCAATGATGAAGGGAGGAAAAATGCAAATATTAGGTCACAAATGCAACAATCGAAAATCATACAAATATGAAGATGAAAGACAATTAGACACTTCCATAAGCAACTCTGATGATGATGAAGAAAAAAAAAGAAGAAAATAATTGTTGTAAATGTGGTAAAAATTGATTTTCAGGCCATAGATGTGCATCTAAGCACCTATATCATTGCAAAATTATAAACAGAAAGGAAGTAGAGGTTCCTGCTAAGGAAGACATGGCAGATTCCGATGAAGATGAAAAATCACCAAAGGTGTCTTTAGCATCAATCACGTGCAAAAGGCAAAATTGTAAGGAAGACGAATCAAAGGTCTTTAACAAGGTTTAATCCAAAAAGAAGAAGTGCAACCACCTATAACTCGTTATACCCCACCTCATTTGAGGAATAGTGGTACCATATGTAATAGTCAAGACAAAGAACCTATGATATCGCTCATGGCAATTACAGGAAAGGTGGAACCAAGGACCCTAAAATTCAAGGGAAGAATAAAGGGTAAAAATATCACAATCTTAGTAGATTTTGGAAGTACACACAACTTAATTTCGCAAGGCAATTAAATCTTTTTGTATACCTTGTGAGGAATCTCGTAGTCACAACAACTGATGGTCAATAAATCAGAGAATTAGGACGTTGCCCTAAGGTTTTGTTACAAATACAAAATCTGGAACTACAATTTGCATATTGCACTCTACCCCTCAATGGATTGGACATGGTGTTAAGAGTAAAATTGTTGACGCAATTGGGTACCTATGCCACAAACCTACAAGAACAATTTATGTAATTCAAATGGAAAGGGGAGAAGTACAATGTATTGTTGATGTTTTGGTAGCTGCGGGAGGATCTTTCCCTCCTAGATGACCTTTCTTAGATGCAGAGAAGATTCTGGACGCAAGAGATCCATTGGACATATATTGAAATACCCTAGAAGAGAAGTTGGCCCAGAAGAATAAAGTAATAATGAAAAGACATCTGTTCAAAGAAGTCGGCCCAATGTAGTGGCCAGGAAGACTATAAATAGAGGATGTCTTGGCTCATTTGTTCACTCACACACACTCTCCCAACGACATAGAAGCAAGGCGTAAGTTTGGAGGAGGTGACGCAGTAGCTGCAACTGCATAGTTTGTTCTTGTTCAGTCCTTTGGTATCTCTCTCTCGTGTGCTACTCCTTGAGGAGGTGCACTACCTTTGTATGGTGGTGCTGCTGCAGCTGGGGTGGTATTTCTAGTTGAGCTAGCACTTGTGCTACGGTTTATCTGATTGGACTTGATTTGTGAATGAAATCTATCTAAGAAAGGTTCCTAGGTTTTTCCCCCATTTGGGGTTTTTCCAGGATAAATCTCTTGTGTACTTTGTCTACTGTTTATTCTACTGCTATGGTATAATTGTTAATGTTAACTAAGTTAAAGAACACTAATGCTCTATAAGTAAAGGAAAATCTAACAGGTATGGGCCCACTCCACGCTACCGCAGTGCAGTAACCCTGTCAAGCTCGTTGAGCACTAATCCCAAAGGCGTTGGATGTCGGGACTATTCTTTACATAGAGTAGTGCGCCCTACCCTAGCGCACCCCCTGCAATACTTAGTTTGCAGATTGAAGAGCTTTGAAATTTTTGGAAATTTCTCAAGCTAGGGTTTCTATCAGCAAAATGTCTACCATCATGAGAGTAGAAGATAGATTGGATGGAGCAGATAACTTCAGGTCTTGGAAGCACAAAGTTCTCCTCATTCTAGAAGAGAATGATCTATTGGATCACGTAATCAAAGATCTTCCAGAACCTGAAGTTGAAGAAGCAAAAGTGAAGTTCAAGAAGAATGAGGTCAAGGCGAAGAGGATCTTGACAGATTCAATCAAGGATCACCTGATAGCCAATGTATTAGAACTGAAGACACCGAAGGAGATGTTTGATGCCCTAACCAAACTTTATGAAAGTAAGAATACCAATCAAAAGCTTACTTTGAGGCATCAACTCAAAAACGTGACAATGAACAAGTCAAAAATAATGGTCAACTATTTTATGAAGATCTCGCAGATCAAGGACCAGTTAGCAACTATTGGAGATCCAGTAGAAGACGTTGAACTTGTGACCACCACACTCAATGAATTCCCTCCCTCATGGGACCCATTTGTCCAAGGAATTTGCGCAAGAAGGAGATTGCCCAAGTTTGACAAGTTATGGTCAGATTGCACTCAAGAGGAATCTAGGCTGATATCCAAGACACAAAAGACTAATGAGGAAGAAAATCAAGTACTTGTTGCCTAAGTGAAGAAGAGAAAGAAAAGGGAAGAAGGCAGCCTGAAGAAGTCTAAGAGACCTCGTTACAAGAAGGATGCATCAAAGATCAGATGCTACAGTTGCCAGAAGCTGGGACGTTATGCCTTTCAATGTCTAGATAGAAATGAAAAGGAGAAGAAGAAACACCATGCACATGCAGCAGATGCCGAAGAGCACTCAAAGGCATCAAAGGATGAAGAATTTGTTTTTTAGAAATGGTGTTTCCATGCATATGAACGATAGAAGGAAACTCAAGCAGGACAACAACGCCAGACTCCAGGTTTGCATTATTAGGTTTGATGTTTTATATTGTTGTTGCTTAAGTAAGTACTGTACCTATGATAGCAATCTTTACAACTTTATTATTTGCTATTGCTATCAAATGTTTAGGTACACCTGAATACTGTCGGTACGATTACCATTAAGAAAATGCTCATTGTTCATTATTAATGATATTCTTGTTTGCAAGATGAAATTGATCTCCTCTAGGAGATGTTCTTGATTACTAACCATTCCATGGAGGTTACCATGGAAATGTTGTTCTTGTCTCTCGTTCCGGGCAGGTCACAGGTGATAGCTCTTAGAAGGAGCTATGATGACGGTTGCAGGAGGCAATGATTTAGACAGTCTCTAGCCGAGACATAGAACTGTCTCTAGCCGAGATATAGAACTGTGTACACTAGCGTACACACCCATGTGACGAAGAAGACAAAGAAGAGTATCTCTTATAGAGATTGACTGTGAGGAGTAGAAGGCTCCAAAGATGATCGTACAGTTAATTTGAACACTCTTCAGATCATCAGGAAGAATCAGTAGTGCCAGAAAGGCCTACCTAGAAACGATGCAATAAAACCAACATGTTCTTGTGATACGTTGCATAATGCAAAGGAGATACAAATACATGACATTGATAATCCATACTATGAAGAGAAGCATATGACTCCACCAGTGCCAAGGCAGGCGGCCCCACCAAGTACCAACTCAGAAGGAGCTAGATTTCAGAGGGACTCAACCCTTAGGATCCAGTAGGGAGGAGCAACCTCCCAGTACAGTCCATAGGAGATCAAACTTCAGAAGAAGTCAACATATGCAACGAAAGCAGGTGGCTCCAGAGATCATATAAATTCAAAGGGAGAGAAAGACGTCTTCCAGGACTTGAGGAGGCTAGATCGTAGCTTCAGAGGCTTCTAGGAGATGTGGGATCTCTTGGGAGGATTCCTTTGTCTCGATATACCTTGCTGTAGTGACAAAGGAGGCAGCCAGTCAGAAGGACTGGGATATAGATTTTGCCTCAGTTCCAGAAACCACACATGTTTTCCAGCTATGTGGTGCCGTTGAGCAACATCATTGATTCAAAGCCTTCCACCATTGAAGAAGCTGTTGAGAAGCAGGAATGGAAGGATGCCATGATGGAGGAGTATCAGTCCATCATGAAGAATGATGTGTGGGAGGTGGTTTCAAGACCAGAAGGGAAGTCAGTAGTGACTTCCAAGTTGATCTACAAGATCAAGCATGCTGCAGACGGAAGCATGAAGCGAGATTTGTGGCTAGAAGATTCTCCCAGTAAGAGGGAGAAGACTATGACGAAACATTTGCTCCTGTAGCAAAATACACTTCCATTAGATCAATCATTGTGATTGCTTCTGCAATGGGATGGAAATTACACCAGGTGGATGACAAGACTACTTTCTTGAATGGTGTAATAGAGGAAGAAGTGTACATAGAACAACCACAAGGCTTCGTGATCCATGGGAGGTAGTCCCGTGTGTGCAGATTGAAGAAGGCCTTGTACAGACTAAAGCAAGCACCCAGGGTGTGGTATGCCAAGATAGATGGATATTTGATGAGCTTGGGATTTACCAAGAGTGAGGCAGATGTATGCCCGTTAATCTTTGTTCCATATGTAGATGACTTGTTTCTAACAAGGAACGAGAAGCTCATTGATGGGTGTAAGAGGGAGCTCGCTTCAGAGTTCGAGATGAAGGATCTAGGTCTAATACATACTTTTTGGGATTGGAAGTGTGGCAGAGATCAGATGAGATTTTCCTTAGCCAAGGAAAATATACTGTTGAGATTCTACATAGATTCGGGATGATGGAATGCAAGTCCATGACCACACCTATGACGATAAATCTGAAGCTCTTGAGTGACAAATCTTTAGATTTGGTGGATCCCACGATGTACAGACAGTTGATTGGATCCTTGATGTAGATAGTTAACACCATGCCAGACATATGCTTTGCAGTGAATACCTTGAATCAACACATGGTTGAACCTAGACAGGTACATTGGATGGCAACAAAGCATATGTTGAGGTACTTTCGTGGTACGGTTGGATATGGATTGAGATATGTCTCAAGTGGAGATATGAAGATGCAGGGATATACAGATTCTGACTGGGCAAGGAGTGCAGTAGATCGGAAGAGTACTTCCGGATGTTGTTTTAGTCTGGGATCAGGCATGATCTCGTGGTTGAGCAGGAACCAGACATCAATAGCACTCAGTACATCAGAAGCAGAGTATATCGCAACAAGCGTGGCAAGCCGTGAAGCAGTGTGGCTCCAGAAGTTGCTAGCTGGGATATTTGATCTAGAATTGGAGCCAACTTTGATACATTGTGATAATCAAAGTTGCGTGAAGCTTACCAAGAACCTTGTATTCCATGATAGGTCTAAGCATATAGAGATCAAATATCATTACATTCGGGACATGGTGCAGAGAGGAACTGTGGAACTCGAGTACATATCCACGGACGAGCAGATAGCAAACATTCTCACCAAGCCCTTATCAAATAGTGAAGTATGAGTACTTCAGGGACAAACTTGGAGTGTTGTCGAATGTCCACCCTCGTTGAGAGGGAGGTGTGCTGTTTCTTCTCGTGCCGGCTAACCCCTCTGGCCAAGGGTTCCCTGGATCAGTCATGTGAGGTGACTGAGGGGGTAATGCACTGTCAGACCAGTTGAGAGAAGAAACATCACACGCATAGCGTAAGACTATGGCAGAGACTATGTGTCTCTGGACAGTAGCTGTGTGCTACTTCGGTGGATGTGTTCCACTGGCAAAGGCTGTGTGACTCTGGACAGTAACTGTCTGCTACTTCGATGGATGTGTTCCACGGGTGGAGGTTATGTGACTTCGAACAGTGGTTGTGTGCTACTTCGGTGGATGTGTTCCAGTGGCGGAGGCTGTGTGACTCCGGACAGTAGTTGTGTGCTACTACTACTGTAGCAATGACTGTGTGTTACTACTACTGTAGCAGTGACTGTGTGCTACTACTACTGTAGCAGTGACTGTGTCACTGGACCATAGTTGTGTACTACTTGGTAGCAATTGTGATCTATTGGATGACATTATAGTAGCTGTGTGCTACTAGCCGATTGTCATAGAGATTACCAGATCGCTTGATGTAGCTGTGTGTGCTACCGCTTGATCGCAGAGACTGTGCCTGATGATTCGAGTTACTGAAGGCATTGTAGCAGCCGTGTGCCTGCTAGCAGATTACAAAGTAGTCAGTGGAATACTAGATGAAGACATCGTGAAAGATGCCACCCTAGCTAAGAGGGAGTGTTGATGTTTTGGTAGTTGCGGGAGGATCTTTCCCTCCTAGATGACCTTTCTTAGATGTGGAGAAGATTTTGGAAGCAAGAGATCCATTGGACATATATTGAAATACCGTAGAAGAGAAGTCGGCCTAGAAGAATAAAGTAATAATGAAAAGACACATGTCCAGAGAAGAAGTTGGCCCAGTCTAGTGGCCAGGAAGACTCTACATAGAGGACGTCTTGGCTCATTTGTTCACTCACACACACTCTCCCAGCTACATAGAAGCAAGGTGCAAGTTTGGAGGAGGTGACGCAGAGCTGCAACTGCACAGTTTGTTCTTGTTCAGTTCTTTGGTATCTCTCTCTTGTGCGCTACTCCTTGAGGAGGTGTGCTACCTTTGTATGGTGCTGCTGTCGCAGCTGGGGTGGTATTTCTGGTTGAGCTAGCACTTGTGCTAGGGTTTATCTGATTGGACTTGCTTTGTGAACAAAATCTATCTAAGAAAGGTTGTTGGGTTTTTCCCCCATTTGGGGTTTTCCCAGGATAAATCTCTTGTGTACTTTGTCTACTGTTTATTTTGCTGCTGACTAAGTTAAAGAACACTACTGCTCTATAGGTAAAGGAAAATCTAACATGTATATGGGTCAAAAAGCCTACATCATCCATCAAAAGAACTCACAAGTATTCAAAACCAAATCTGAAATCAAGATGCCTCTCCACAATGGAAGAAAAATTCATCCATGATTGCTTTGAGGACAAGGCATCTCTAAAGGGGAAGGCATTGTTATATGTAAAGAATAATAATAATAAAAGTATATATAGGCTAGGGTAATTAAATAAGAGAATAATAAAATGAAAGGAAAGATAATAAAATAATATTTAATAGGACATAAAAGGCAACTCCTTACACATTTAACTAGGCCCTCATTGTAATTTGATCATCTCATTCATTCATTCACTTATATATATCAAATATTTTATTTATCTCAAACATTGAGTAAAATTATTAAGCTTTTACGCTTCATAGTTTTGGTTTGTGTCAATAATGTGCTCTTAAATACGACTTTGGATTGATCAACTTATTTGGCCAATGTAGGAAATACTTAGGAACAAGGTATCGCATAAATTTCATCTTTCCAAAGAGGATCTATTTTGTCTTTCATAGAACTGAACATGCTCTTAAGAACTTATTGGGGTTTAGAAATCATGTGGATTTTTTCTTTTTAAGTATTTTCGAAATCTTATCAACGGTGCCTTGAAGCTTGGATATAAGGAAGGTAAGCTTGGGAACAATAGTTTGGCAGATTTGGGAGTGAGGTTTGGAATGGTTGGAGTTACGAAAGGCTCTATTGATTTGAAAGTTTGAGTAGCTATTGCTGCTGAGAACTCATCCAAGATGTTCATTTTCTTAGTCAAGGTGATTATGGTAAAAAGTATGGTGGATTTCTCTAACTAAAGTGTTAAGAATTGTAGATTATTGGAGTGGGTGGCGATGAGAGTTTGTTTTATAGACAAAGGATTGTTTGAAATTGACATGAAATGGAATAGAAAAAACTAAAAAAATCCTCATAAAATTTGAACTTGTAAATTTGTTTACGGCCTTGGACCATCAAAGAAAAACACTTTTTATAGCTTGGTGATGCTGCTACACTAAAGAATTGGTGCCCAAGAGAGTAAAAACTCCTTGATAGAGGTGTTTTTGGCTTTTGATACTTTTGGTGGCCATTGCAGATGGTTTTTTTCTAAAAAACAACTTAGAACACCCCACAATGTCTGCTTGTTTGGCGATGTTGGAAAATTTTGGACAAAATCTTCATGATAAATTTTTAGGGTTTTTTTATAGATATATCGGGCTCAACATAGATGACCAAGGGTTTGCTTCCGTGGCTACCCATTTTCCCTCCAAAAACATTCATTTTTAAAGTTTTTTTTCCTTTTTGTTTTTCTTTTTTTGGGGGCCATCCCCTGTTGTAGGAGATGTCACCCTATTTTGTGGACTTCTCTTTGGGGATTTGCCTCTACAGGCCAAGGAACATCCACATTTTCCGAGGAAGTTTATGGTAAACATATTCCTATACCATGGATGCATCCCTCAACGACACAGGGAAACATAATACTAAAATTTATAAAGTATATAAAGCTTAATTTTCATAAAATAATTTAATATTTTATAAAAGTTAGAACAAGGGAAAAAATAGAAATGGTGATTGTATGATGCACGTTTAGCAACATAGATGTTAGATGGAAAAATGAACAAAAATTCTATGACATTGTGGGAAGGTATCAATTTGCAATCTAAAGGAAAATTTATCAACAAGCTGAAATAAGTAGCCAAAAAGGTATTCCAGTTAGGAAAACACAATAAGTATCAAAGAAATGTAGGAATATCACGAAGGAAAAATATTACATGTGAGATAAAGATTATTGTATGTATAATCGTGACGTGTGACGAGACAACAATGTAATTGGATTTCTTTCATAGAAAATTATGTTTCCGATATATGAAAATTGTACAAATGTGTTTGACAAATAGGTGACACCTAAGTCAAGCATTAATGGTTTGTGAAGATATTCAAGTAGTAGACTAATGTGAGTAGATGTTCATCATGAGAAATTTCTTGAAGATACTTCTAGGACATGCTTGGGAGACATTGAAGAATAGTGTGTGTTAGCGACAATTTTTGTCTTGGACACAAAGGTACCCAGGCCTGCAGGTAGCATGGGAAGCGCTCGAGCGCAGCACGAGAGAATCCCTTTTTCAGTTGCAAGTCAAGCGAGCGGGCAAAGTGTTGGTTGTTAGCCGCCGAGATTCAACTGCAAAGCAAATCAATGGTCATCGGGTTTTCGGGGCTGTCAAGTTGCCTGGGATTTAGCACGAAGGGTAGCGCCCATAGTTCAAGGCAAATCCGGGTCGTCTGATCCAATTGGGACAGGTGGCGGCCAGTCGGCGTATCGGGGATCGGTGTTTCGGGATACAAGGGGCCTCCCATTCTCTACAGCTGAAATCGCCGAAACGCCGGAAGCACCTTTGGAGCCGAGCCCACGGTCCTAGCCCCAGGTCACATCAAGCCGAGCCTGTAAACGGGGGAAGCCCCCTTTATAATAACGAATACTATCTGGGCCGTTCATCTAAAGGACGCGCGGCGCACATCCGTGTCACGTCGGCATTCGGGAGTTCGAGGGGTAAGCTCACCTCATCATTTCACCTCTCGAAACCTCGAATCCCGAAACGCCGAAAGCGCCCAGAATTAGGCCCATGGTTTTGGCGCCTGGTCACAGAGGAGCAGGCCTAAAGGAGGGGCGCTAATGTTTATCGTTTGGCAAGACGGGTCCCAAAAGCGCTGAGAGCGATCTTAGCCGTTCATCCTCGAGGAACATGTGGCACGCGATTAGGTTCTTTGCCTTTTTGCCTATCGCGATTTCAAAGCATAAGGAATGACTCTCTCATATCCCCGAAGCTCGAAGCATCGAAGACGTCTCGGACCCGGGCCCGCAGTATTGCCGAATCAATTCAGAACCGTCAGATCAGTGGGGGGACGCGTGGCGATTGTTAGGACCTCCCGGCATTTCGCCCATCGCGATTTCAAAGAAAGAAGACCCGCTCTTTCCTACCCACGAACCCCGAAACGTCGAAAGCACTCTGGAAATGGGGGTAAGGTCACAGCCCATGGTCACTCGAGAAAGAGGAAAGCGCTGTACAAAAGGGAGGCCAAAAGCGCCTGTTATCCCCGATATCTAGGGATAACTAGGAGATCATGTCTCGAGGCCCACATGGTCCTAGACATGGAGTACCGAGAGCGGGATTGACTTGAGCATGGCCCTGGAGGGCCCATCTCTCTTCTTTTTCTTCGTCAGATTTGTCTTGTCAGCAGTAGCAGTTTCCATCACCACCGACCTGGGCTTGCATGGAGAGGACTCTTGCTCCATGAGGCAATTGGTCCAAGGTATCATGGTATGTGTCATATTTGATTGTTATGACCTTCTTATATATGCATTTGGTTCCTTTCATTTCTGATGACTGCTTGGATCTTACACTAATCCACTTGACCATTGTTGGGGTGATTGATTGGGTAGCTTAGCAAGCTGATATTCATGGGTTTTGGTTAGCCACCAAAGGGGATTTGCAGAGCCATCGTCCGCTCCCACCATCTTATCATATTTACATCTTATACCCCGCTCATCCATCCTATTCCCCTAGTCTGGCCATTAGGATGGCCTTTCAGGGTTACATCTTGTCTTGTGGGAAGAAGGGGCTAAAGGCCCAGGGGGTAAAAGCAGCTGGTAAAAGATAAAATCCATAGGAAATAAAACCTAGAGATGCTTCGCCCAGGGGATCCCCGAGAAAGCAATAAAAAGCCTCTCGATAAGAAACTAAAGGGACCCTAAGAAAAATAATAATAAAAACAAGACCTAACCAAGAGGATGAGAGGTCTCATCACGAGCCGACCCATTATGTTCATAGGTATTTAGCAGTATGACATTGCCACTATCTGGTCACCAAGCCAGGGCAGTGACCTTTGGCTGCATAGCCAAAGGAAAGGGGGTCTCATCACGAGCCAGCCTTATCATTTCTGCGAAGATACCAGTGGGTAACGCTGTCAGCTCTGGCCACCTAGCCAAGGCAGTGTCCTCTGGTCAGATCTTGAAGTAAAAAAAGAAAGAAAAGCAATAAAGGAAAAATGAGGCAATAAAAGGGCTTGGAAAAAATGCATCCATGACAGGTACAACTCGCCTCCTACAAAGGCACCCACAGATAACACCTTCCCTTGGTCTTACTATGACTAGACATCCCTAAAAACCATATCACCTCATTAAACATGGCTTGAATGATCTTTTGAGGAAACTTTCCATCTCTTGTGGTTATTAGCCCAATAGGTTATTCTGTCGGTTTCCTTAGCCTTGTATAGTAGATCTGTGTAATATCTTTGAGCTCTTAGATGATATGTTAGGGATTTCATGCTAATATCTGATAACTTTAATAATGAAATATGATTTACATTGCTATGATTTCTAGTTGGGATCGACAACACTTTTGTTGAAGCCCAAACTCATTAGGTGTCCATCAATCCTCGCATACCAAACTCGAGGTGCCTACTTGAGTCCATAGAGGGCCTTCTTCAACCTGCACACATGAGACTCCTTCTGATGTATCATGAAACCATCTGGCTGCTTGATGTATACTTCTTCCTCAATCTCTCCATTGAGAAAGGTTGTATTTACATCCATTTGATGTACTCTCCAACCCATGGATGCTGCAGGGGCAATAATCATCTGGATAGAAGTGTATCGAGCAACATGAGCAAATGTCTCCTCATAATCTATTCTCATTTTGTGCCTCTCAATGCTCCCATCAAATGTGTGTTTGATCTTATAGATCCATTTGGAAGTCACTACAGACTTCCCCTCAGGTCTCGGAACAATATCCCACACATCATTCTTCATGATGGATTGATACTCCTCCATCATGACATCTCTCCATATTGGACGACTATTTTCCTCCTCATAACAAGAAGGCTCAAAATGAATGATGTGGCTCATAACTGCGGCATAGCATGAATATCTCTGAGGTCTCTTGCTCACTCAAAAGGTATCACGAGGAGTTGCATGTCCTTCTGCCTCCTGCAGAGTTTGATGAGCCCATGCAGGTCCCTTTCGACCTATTGCAATATCTCCGGGAACATTAATTGGAGCTACAGGATCAATGGGACCAATTTGATCAATAGGCTCAACTGTCTCCCTCTGAAAGGTAATGTCATCTTGGACCATATTTGACATATAGAGGTTTCTTCATGAAACTAATGTCTAAGACATATCGAGGTTCCCTCATGGAACCATTGTCTCACAAGACATATCGAGCTTTCCCTGTGAAACCAATGTCTTGGTTCCTTCATCTCACCATCTGAGGCACGTCAAGATGAAGTCTACATTCCCCCCTACTAGTCCACACAGGACCCTCCGGGGAGAATGTCTCACGATGTTTCCTCAAACATCAACACTCTCTCTAGAGTTGGAGGTGACTCCTCCTCTGTCTCTACTCCCTCTGACACTGAAGGTAGCTCTTCCTCATTCTCTGGTGGTAGCTCAATCTCTGCCCCCTATGGATGTAGTACAACCTCCTCTACTTGGATCTATCACCATAGTTGTGCTACAATCGATCTTCACTAGCTGTATCCATGATCACTAGAACTGTCTTTGCTATTTGGCATGGTCCCATCTTGGGAGGTACATTGCTCCTAGATACTTCCTATCTCTCAGCATCATGTCTGGCAATGTCTCTCCTTAATATCATGTTGGAAGGTCTTTCCCTCCATGTATGCCTCCTACAACCGTCATTATGGCTCCTTCTCAGAGCTATTACCTATGACCTTCCCGAAACAAGAAACAAGAACAACAAAAAACATTTCCTAGAGGAGATCAATTTATCTTGTGCACAACTATATACAATGTTGCTCCAAACGATATGTCTTCTACTATGACCAAGACAAATCTATCATATACTTGATGTCATACGACTACCAACACACATCCATCATATACTCGATGTCATACACCTAACCATGTTGATTTCTAGTGTTAAATTAGACAAGCACAATTTTTTGCAAGTGGTAATTACTTCCAATGATATACAATATTACTTTAGTAAACACTAGAACATCACTAAGTAACTCGGAAAATTTCAACTTCTTAGTCTCTTTCTTAGATCAGCTATCCCACGTGTGAGAGAGAAAAAATATGTGTCTATTGTTGTGTCTTTCAAGTGTCTTTTTATAGTAATATTAGACTGATCTAAAAAGACACGTCTCTTTGAAAATTAAATTAAATTTTCTTTCTTATAAATAGTTGGAGAATACCTCCCGTAACTACCCAAAGATTAATTTGGTTACAATCCATCCACATAGTATTTGACTTTGTTCAATTCTTCCTTGATAATTCATGTGATTCTTTGCCTAAATATAGGTAGAAGTAAATATGCAGTACATGTTGAAATATTGTAACTGCAAAGAGTATTCTTATTATTATCTATATATTATTTATAAGATTAATCCCCATTGTGGATTAATCATGTCGGTAATTGTATAAGGACCAAATCCCCTTTTGCGGATTGGTCATCGGACAATTACAAAGGGCAGAAT